>OX243830.2:18795000-19055000 GCA_945859575.2 Herminia tarsipennalis
CGCGGCGTGCGGGCGGCGGACAGATTTAATGTCCACTGTTGCCAGATTGAGAGAAGTCCCTGCAAATTCGGGGTTTTTTCGGGTCTAGAAGGAAATTGGGGAGGGAGGGGTATATTTTTTGGGGAGACATTTTGATGGTGTCTTAGTACCATATTTTTGCTCCAGTCCATAAAATTTCATTCTAACTCACAATTGGCTTGTGTTGAGGCTAACCAAATGCAACGTTTACCTACATCGCATTTGGCTATTTGGGATTTTTAAAAAAACTAGGGGCTTTTAAAAAAATGTGGGGCAATTGAACATGTCATCTGGCAACACTGTTTATATCGTACCTGCCGCACACCGCGCGTACTAAATACTCGTCTTCTCCCGCTCTTCCTGTAACACCGCAGGCATGGACTGGTTATGCGACCACCAATAGCTGATTTGATGTAAAATTATGGTTTATTTTCGATAGCCGGAACTGCGCGTATGTTTGAGAATTCATTTTATAAACGCACGCCGCCAAATTCGCACTATTTGATTATTTTGGTAAATATTAATTACATATATGCATTTGCGAAGGTTGTCAGAGTCGTAAAATGAAATCTTTTGACCTATCAGTTTTCATCACGATATTATTACGGTTTACTTATATAACAAGAATAGCCTATAAAATGTGTGTAATCAAATAAAGCAGCAAGTCAGTAACAAGTGAGAATTGTAGTGATATTACAATATACATTGATGTACATAAAAATAAAAACAAGATCAACGATATGAGCTCAAACATTCGAGAACTGAACCTTTACTTCGTTCGTTTAGCAGTTTTAATATTTTGCAAAACAGGCAATGAAACAAGACAATGACATTTCTGTTATAGCGCGCCAAATACTTGAATGATCGCAGTGTCTGATTGCAAGGTGTATTTCCATCCTTTCCGGCCGCTTAGATTCTACGATCGCAAGAAATATCGTTGGATCGGTCAGCCGATGCCGCAGAACGCGGGCTTCCGCAATCTCAATCTGTCTCACTCTAACCTTAAATTGGTTCCTATGCATAGTTATTATAGCTATAGTGGGAAAGACAGCCAGCTGGAAGCTTGAATAGAAAGAGAAAGAAAACCGCAGTACTCCTACCTATCTCTTTTTACTTACGCATGCCGAATAACTGCAGAGAATAACAGCAGATTTTGATTGACAGATTGTTTGATTACTGTTACGAATGATAACAATTTTATGCTTATTACGCATGCGCCAAGATAGAGATAGGGTACTGCAGGCTTCCTTTGTCTTTTTATCCGTAAGACATTTGACAAGCAGTCATATATCGCCCCTCACTTATAGCTATGATAACTAAATGCTTCTATGACGCAGACGGTAATGTTAGCAAGCATTACAAAAGTCTTTTTTTCACACCAAATTTTATACCATAATTCGCTATGCCAATTCGCTTGATAAGTTTTCTTACAAATTGGATATTATCATTTATATTTTTTTTATCATATATCAATGCTGATATAGTACAAATCAATACAATTATAAAACTCATAACTATAGATACATCTGTTAACTTAATATAATCACGAAGCAGTAAACGGTAGGTGATGCCATAGTACAAATAATTACTATTTAAAACTAGACACGGGTTGAAATAATAACAAATACATTTTCAAACAATATAGTAACTGAAACAGTAATCATATATTACATATTTTGCGCTAAAAATACAACGAAATACACTTATACAAGCAACTCGGTACTGCAGTTTGGTTACATACGGACCGACAATAAATTAACGCTAGTTACAACTTTTAACATTACATTACCTAGCATTACACATTTAAGATCGCGAGACCCAACGGCACGGGCTGCGCAGCTTCCGCTATCAATTATACTATATAACAAATAAAAAAGTATACACACTTTACACATAACTACATATTTTTATATAAAATCTGTATTTTTTGAATATAATTCCTAATCTTTTTTCTCGCCGATTTTAAACTTAAAGAACAATTTCACAACATAATTATATTATTATAACACATTATGCATTTTAAAATCAGGTTGCTATTATTTATTTATAAATATAGTACCTATACAATAATTTTGGAACGAGGAGACCAAATTAATAATTTTGCCATATCTAATACTTTGTCGGTGACGCTGAAATATTCGAGACCAAACCTAGAAAAAAATCTCTTCGGGAAATAAAATGTTACTATATTCGACCTTCTGGGAAATCTTTTCTGGGTTCATCTGTCATCCATGTTACACTAAAACAATAAATGTATATAACTTAAATGAATCTCTCTACATAGATCAGAAGCTGCGCAACAATGAGCCCTTTCGTCGCCATTTTCATAATCAAGTGAAAAAAGTTGAAAGTGATTACCTCCTTGGATGAAACGGGATTGAATATGAACATTTAACACGTACATTTAATATTATAATTAAACATTTATATCGTAAGGGGTATTTAAACTGTTGACTGTAAGCTATACTTTCAACCGGAAAATCTTTCAACTTAATTCACTCACCCCGAACTTATACCGAGCCAAATGTTCCACTCTTTAATCAACTTTGATACCTACACCAGACTTCTCGATAAAGAAGCTAAGGAAACTATCGATTTTTATTTCAATCGTTTATAAGTAATATATTTACCTAATTAATAAAACGTTCTATATATTTTTAAAATCGATTATTTTCTAGAAAATAATAAACCATTATTTAAAAAAGAGGGTTTATTCGATTTGTTATTTTTTGAATTTTCGATTGAAGTAAAAATCGGTAATTATCGCTTTGCCGACTCCAGCGTAGGTAGCAAATGACCAAAGTATTAGCTGCCGAGAGCATAGTTCAAATGCACAGCTTAACTGTCGGCGCATAATTTAACCCTATTATTCATAAAAAAACAGCATTTTAACTATTGAGTCTCTTTCCGTCTTGCCACATTGAAAATAGGATAGACGAGGATGAAAATATTCAATAGCAAATAATGGTGTTTTTTAAATTATAATAAAGAGGTACCATTAAAATATACAAGTTAGTGCTACCATTTGCCGATTCTGGATACAAAAAGACAAGAGTTGAAAATGTCTTAAAAAGAAAGTATAACAAAACACAAGTAATTTCACTAGTGTTGCTAGAGTCCACTACTCGTAACGCATGAGTATACGAAACCAATTTGAGAGTTAATAAAATGTTGATGACTTTGACCATAATAGAATATTACCTATTGGAAATTAATCGTATGAAATATTTAGGTATGAAGCTTATTTACCCGACATTTCGATCGAATTGCACCGATCGTGGTCACGGGCCAGCTGACGATAGCTTAGCGATGTTTTGTGAGGCGCGGGGTTATTACACATTGGGTTGGTACATTTAAATATTTTAAGCGATTAAATCTCAATAATATTCTAATATGTTGCGCCTTGATCGTGACATTGCTCGGTACTCTTTGTATATTGCGTCAAATAGCCCATAAAGCATTCGTAGCAGTCATTCTGCCAGTGCAAGTTTTGTTCCAATAGAATGACTGCTAACGCTAAGGTGACGGAACGCTAGAACACAATACACATACGCTAGAACCAATAACAAAGTCGCGACACGAAAGAAAGGCACGATAATGTTTTTATTACCGAAATGATTTTAGTATAGATAAATAACATTAGGCAGGTTCTATTGTCACGCTGATCGTCGGCACTGACAGATTAATATATGTGAAACGCTTCAGAATGGCGCTGATCGGTTAGCGTAAAAATACAAAATACCAGTACAAAACGAACAAACGAATCTTCATACAATGCGCGCAATAGTAACAGACACAGGCCGCCTTCCGAGCATAGGTCTTAAGTAGTCTTTAATTCCGTGTACGTGAACGATGTATATGTGCATGGCTCGAGCGAAGTACGTATGAAGATTGCCTTCTGTATTTATCTTTTCTGGTTCTATATCTTGATCTGTGAACGCTGATGGTCAGCGTGAGAGTAAAACCAGCCTAGTGGTGAGTACTGACCGATGTTACGGACCGTAATGTACTATTCGCAACAAGCATCACGTTACGTTGTATGCTAAAAATCCGTGTAAACATGCTCGTTGCTCGCTCGTGCTCCATATTCGTCTGTCGACGAGTTGTGTTGGGATCTTTGATTGTAGCGTACTGACTGAACCGCGTAAGGGAGGCTACACACATAAGCGGGTCGGCTCATACCGAACCGAACAAAACTAGAGCGAAGCAACAACTACATATGTTCGGCTTCATTTACAAGTGCCGTTGGAGTAGTTAATTCGGGCCGGCACATCATTCGATTTTACCGTCCGGCTGTGCAGATTGATATCAGCCCGCTGTTGTAGGCAACAGCGGGCTTTATTATAGGTCAGGGCCTATACTAAAGCCGAAATGGATGTGATTTTTTTAATAACAAAGTTGCATTGACAAAAGTATGATGAATGGTTGCTATAGCAACTTTGTTATCAAACATTTGACATCCATTTCGGCTTTAATAAAGTGTAGGTATGTGTTCGGCACAGCCGAGCGCCTTTTTTCCCAAACGTTCATCCACATATACCGCCCGGCCTGCGCCAGCGATGCCGGCACGAACATGTGTGTAGCAACTCTCACACACAAAGAATTCGCCAAAAAACCTACAGGGGCGGAGCACTCGCAGTGCTTGCGTGTTGTTTCCGTGCTCGATCGCACGAATGCTCGCATTGTAACATTTTACATTTCGCCTCGTAACATTGGTCAGTTCCTTCATAGAGGAGGTAGCACTAAGTTGGACACGTTAGTATATACAAGTGACGTGGGTCAGGCGGGTGGGCAGGTGACGGGCGAGGCTCGTGCCGGTTCGGCGGGGTCAGCTGGCGGCGCGGCGCGGGGCCGGGGCCGCCCCGCAGCCCTACGGCCGCCGCGCCGCGAACACGCCGCGCGCCGGCAGGTACCCGCTCTCGCCTGGACCCGACCCTATAACACCCGCGGGTTTACTGTGTGCCTGAGACCCGCCGGGGAATCTCTTTCCTATAGTGTGACCGTTAAAGGCACTTTCCCACCAACGGCGAGAACGCAAACGACTATACGATTTTGTCGCTCAATAAACGTACAACAGATGTAGACTCCGTGCTAATAAGAGAAATAGACATATTAAAAGTTGAACGTTGATTGTTCACACTGGCCGGCGTGAACAATCAACGATCAACTTTTCTCCTTACTTACTGTATCGTTTTTGTTTACAAGAAATCTTCATCTATTGTACATTTCTTGGGCAAGAAAGTAGTTGATAGTTGCTCGATACTCGCCGGGTGTGGGACAAATGCCTAACTGAATCCCTGCCTGCGACGTTATAGGTAAGCGGGAGATGACGACAATAGAGTACGCGCTGTGTGCGAGTAGTAGGACATATTATCGGTCTGCCACCCGCATACCGCGTTAACGCGCGCAGACAAGGACTAAGTAAAACAGTCGCACTTTCTAGTAGAAAAACCCGGCAAGAAGACTACGACTCAGCGGGATATTACAAACAAATCAATCAGCAAGCAAAAAAAAATTATAATTTGAATTTATAAGTTCACATAGTTATGTTTTCTTTGTAATATTATTTAGTAGTAGGTACTACTGATTAATGTAATTGGGATAACCAACTTAGTTAGTTATAAATAAATAAAGTCTATCATTGTGTATTGTGAATGATGAATCTTCAAGGCTGATGGCATGATTAAAAAGCTAAGAGGCAAAGGTTTTACTCTACACATACTTGTACCACAATCACAACTTACCTTGGCTAGGGAATGGCAGGCAATTCGTCTTGAGTATCTCCTCATGATTACCGTAGGCGCAGAACTTGACCACCACGGTATTGGCCGAAATGCCTGTGATTTCAGCCTCGTAGAACTAAAAAGTTAAGAAAATTCCAATCAAATCAAGACTGCTGAAACTACCTTTAAAAAACGTAAGGCATTCTAAGAATAAAGAAACTCACATTATTGTCCTCCCAGTAGAGAGCGAGACAGCGATCGCCGACCTTCCAGTTAATGTCGGCGACGCCGAGCATGGCCCGCGCCTGCTCGTTGACGGCTGCGTTCTGGAAGCCGAGCAGCGAGCCGGCCAGGAACGGCGCGGCGCGCACCCCGCCGTACTCCTGCGGCCGCGCGCCGTACCCGTACTGACGCCCCGCGTACCCACCCGCACCGCCCATATAACCCATATTCGCAAACATCTGATTCTGCCGCTCCACGTAACCATTCTGTTGTTGCCTCCGCTGATACGCTTGCTCCTGATACTTCTGCATATCATTACTCCTCCTGTATGCAGGCGCTTCGTGCATATTCTGGTAGGTCGGCTCCGGCAAATAACCTTTCGGGGGCTGATAGCTCCGTGATGGGCACTCCTCCATTGGACGCGATTGACCCGAGAGCAGACTCAGGTTGGCAGTAGCATCCACAAGACTGTCCATAGCGTTGGCCACGTTGTGATAACTTTGCTGCTGTTGCATAGTATTGTCAGTTAAACTTCTGTCACTCCTCATGTTCTTATCATTGTAGTGACTCGGTGTAGGGGGTTGGTTGTGGTATGCATTGGAGTATTGCATGTTTAAGTTGACATTGACATTAACACAGTTGGTTTGGTTTGGTTGATTCTGATGTTGGTGCTGTTGTTGCTGTTTATTTTTCTCCTCCAGTTTCTTTTGGAACCTCGGTGGTTTTTCATTTTGAGTTTGATATTTTCTATCATCTCTGTGGTGGTTTTCGTGAGAGTAATGCGCTCTATTATCCGATCGTCTATTGGGGCCTTCATATCTAGACCCTTGGTTACGAGGATTGCTTTTAGAGCCATTTCTCTCCCTATTATTGCCGTAATTTCTTTCATTTCTATCCTCCTGTAATGTATTGTTCTGGCGATTATTTTTATCCTTGTCTGGAACATTAGGCAATTTGTCTTCTAAGAAATCAAACAAGGATACTTTCCCAGAAGGCTTAACTGGCATGTCTTCATCATTAATTTCCTTATTTCTGCCCTTTCGCTTGGGTTGTTCTGGTTCTTTTTGTTGCTTTTCTTTACTCCTATTTTCCGAATTATCTCTTTTCTGTAAGATTTTGAGAGCCCTGTCAACATTGTTCTTAGTGTATTTGAGAGCATTTTCAGCTTGTTCCTCAGAGAATCCAGCATCAACAATCTTCTGAACATTTGCGTCTAAAAGAGGTTTTGTGCCACCCCCAAATACCTGAAAACAAGAAGGAAAATAGCTTTACACCCCTGATAAAACCAGAATGACATTATAAACATAAGGATAAGCTAAAAATGTTTTTTTACTTTTTTTACACCAGACAGCCTTTGCGCCTCAGCAATCGCACCTTTCCTCTGAGCCTCAAATTCAGCATTGTCCTTATTAGTTGCTTCTTGCAAGCTCTTGAACTGCTTCTCAGGTATAACAGCTTCTAAACGCTGCCCAAATGGAATCCATGGAGGCGGACCACCATCAATTCCAATACCACCTAAAAAGATTTTGACATCTTTCTATAGTTAAGAACATACTACTGATACCTGAACAATTGAAATAAAGTATTTATCAATACAACTACATTGCACAATGATATATCATTGTAATACAACTGGGAATATAAACTAGAATGAAAATATATCATTCTAGATGGCTCCTGATCAAAAGGTCTAAGTAGCAAAAAAGATCGATTGTATAGCAGAACGTCAATTTAGCAAATCGTCAAATTTTCAAAATGTCTGGATACTCGAGCACTCAATGCAACAAACACATTACACCGGGAGGTAAATGGACATGGCATTATTATATGTACAGGCTCCTTGGTCTATATACTGGTAGCGAATCATGTTTATTTTAATGGTGACTGACACTTATTATTGAAATTCACAGGCAAAGAGAATTTAATATTTCGTTTAGTCACATGTACAATTTAAATGAAGAAGGGTAGTGTAGTGCAAGTATTACAATCAACAAATACTAAAACAAGATCACTCTTCAGTTAAATTAACGTTATTGTAAACCTAATTTCGAAGTTATTTCGCCAAAAAGTTAAACCGTTTGAGTTTTTGATAAACCTTGACCATATCAAAAAGATAAATTAAATTCAGAGAACTTCTACGTAATGCCTAATAATGTTAAAAAGGTTACTAGCTGTTTATTTAATCCAGATTAAAAATATAGAGAGTTGATCGCGGATAGACGTGGCACACGCCGCCGCCGCCGCCAACTAGTCAAAATCGGAATCATCGGCATGGCGAGAAAATTTACCATAGTAATGTATATTTTTTTTACACCATCTAAAAGTAGAGATTTCAAAAAACAAAAAGCTCACCGACTTTTTTTAAAATGCAGATATTCTGACTTCGATTGAAAATTAGGGTGCTTTTTCGATATTAAGTCAAAACAAAGGTGAAAACATAAATATTTTAAATAAAAAAAAAAAAAAAAACAGTGTGTTTGGGACATAAAAAAGTAAGTTTTCACCAAATTTCGTGCAGAAACAATTTTTTTAGTATAAGACAAAAATAAAAAACCAAAGACTTGGTTATTTGAATTGTTACATAAATTTTTAGGTTATGTGAAAAAAGTGTAAATACAAAAGTTATAGATCTTTTTATTACCTACTTTACCATTTAACTTTTTTTCATTAGGACTTGTATTTTTGCCGGAAATCGATATAAACCGTTTTTTACGTTTAAAAACCACTTCCACTTTCCGACGTCAGATCGACCATAAATTTTCCTTTCATTTTTGTTATATTCTCTACCTTTTCCAATGGGTTTCATCCCACTATGTTTTTTTGTTTCAAAAATTATTGCTCTGGTATATAAGCTTTGCTTATTGATAAGAAGTTACGGCAGTTAAATGGTGGTTAATAACAATTCTAAGGACATTTTAACCCCTTTTTTGCATCTGAAATCTGAATCTCTGAATAGGTATGTCTCATGTGGTTACAATCCAGCTAGTAGTTAGCTTTACTCTCGTACCCTTTCACTTCTTATAAATATTGTCTACTTCTAAAATCGTTGTTTTTAGCGAATAATCAACAACAACAACAACAAAGCTGAAATATAGGTGTTTATTTATTAATATAAAGAGCAGCAACTTCGTTTTCATAAATGATACTCGTTTTGCAACATTTTTCATTGCTGCTCCGCTCCTATTCATTCTTTCTCGATAAATTGGCGATCCAACAGTAAAATAATTTTTCCATTCGGACCTGTAGTAGTTCCTGAGATTATCGCGTTCAAACAAACAAACAAACTCTTCAGCTTTATAATATTAGTATACCAACCACTAGCTGTGGGTGTAAATTAAGGTAGCTTATGTTATGAAATAAAAAGGAAAAAGTGCTGTCGGGTGAGCCGCGATATAATTCAGCAGCGGAGAATCGTCATAATTATAATCAACCTCATCTATTGATGGCTTCAACACCCAAAAGCTTTGTGAAAATAAATAAGTACCAAATACAGACTCTTTAGGTATTCGTTTACTGTGTTTTAGATAGTTATATTATTAAGAGTAAAACACCGCGGATGGCAAAAGTCACCTCAAGGTTCGAGATACTCGAGGAAATTGAGAGCTTATAAACCAATGGGATTTAGCGTCGACACCCCCAGAGCCTTACTTACGCCACTACACCGAGAACATTCCGGATGTCGGCCTGAACGAGGTCGAGGCAGCTCTCGAGCAACTTAAGAAAAATAAAGCGCCAGGTGATGACGGAATTTCTACAGAGCTTCTAAGAGCGAGCGGAATCCCAGTCCTGAAAGAACTCACGAGTCTTTTTAATATCATTATCCATCAAGGATTAACACCACAAGCGTGGGGAGGGAGTGCGGTAGTTCGGTTCTTCAAAAAAGGTAATAAAACCTTGCTTAAGAACTACAGATATATCTCAATCCTGAGTCACATCTACAAATGGTTCTCGAAATTTATCACCAACCGCCTACCGACAAAATTCGACGAGTTCTTATATATGGAATTTTAAAGTGAGCGCACAGCGACCGGCCCGCGCTCTAGGCGCGTGGCGTCATTATACAACACTCGCTCAGGCCGTTCGCCCGCTTCCGTACCATTACGTTACACTAGAAGTTATATATAATTTTTTAATGTTTAATCCATATACTTGAAAACCATGTCATCATTAAACCATCACTGCGCCGGAAAAAATGTTTTTTTTTTGGTCCCACGGATTGCAAAATGCGTAAGAAATGGTTACGGCTCACGGAGAGGGCTACTGTTGTCGGCCCTGACACCCAACAAGTGGGTTCGGCGAGACCCGAAACGATTTTATACGGACGACCGCCGTTGGCAAAACATTTCTTGTCGGAGATGACACAAAATCGTGCCGTTGAAATTGTGATCCATACAAAATGTTAATTGATGAGTGAGTACGGGCCCTTACAAGCTATGAAGTTAGATCCCTTAAAAAAATATATATTGATCCGAAAATCATTTTGACGTAAGTCATTTTTTAAGTATATTAAGTTCATTTTACGCATTTTTACGCCTTGCATTTGAGCGGCAAGGAAATCATTATTTGTCGAATCCTTCATTTATCAATAATTTAATTCACACATTCATGAATATATCTACCTGGAGGGACGATTGGGTTGGGCATAGGGCTTCCATTACGTAATTACGTAATTACGCAATTACGTAATTACGAACTTATTTTAAAGTATTTTTAATTCCGTAACTGAAGATGTCAATTCCGTACTTACGTAATTATTGGTATAATAAATTAATCAAAATAGTCAACCAATAAAAAAAGGATTATACATACCAGTTATAATGTGGCAACACTACGTTATAACTACTTCGAAACTATACAAACAGGGGATTCCCCGCAGTTTATTTTATCGTTTGTTAAATCTTTCAAAAAATTGTTCTAAGACGTACAGAATAGAGTTTAAATATATTAACTTGGCGAGTCGGTAGGGCCGGGGAGTCCCTGGCGAAAAGCCCCTACGACCACGGGGAACTACTATGCTCTTCACTTTCTTAGCTAAAATGAAAGTGTAGTTTCATTGCTCAATTGTCGGTTATTCAGTTCACATCGCTAGATTCTCACAGTTGAAATTTGATCAAATTACCTAATTAAAAGTTGGTGCTAAATGCGTGCAAATATTAACAATTTATAGCAGTTGTATCTTTATCGTGAGTGACTTTGAAGGTGTGGATTATCTCTTGAAAGATGTAAGTACTTAAACCAAAGCCTTAATAAGTCTATTTAGTATTAAAAGGGCATTAAAAACCCCGTAGAGCATGCATAGTTCATACAAAATAATTTGTAAATCAAACATTTTCTTAAGGTGTATTTATTCCGATTAAATTATAGAATATCTAGGTTCCCAAATACATATTAATTAAGAACACTGATTAAAACATAAAATACCTATAAGAAAAATAAGTTATTTATCAAAAAAATTAAATGATATAGCTCGTCTTTAAATCAGGAATGAATGAACTAAGCATGCTCTGTCGTTTGGCTATAAAATACGTAATACGTTTGACGACACGGTTGGCGTAATGGCTGAGTGATCGACTGTTGCGCAGCGTATCGCGGGTTTGATCCCCGCACGAAACAAATACATATTTGTATGATCTGTAAGTAGTTGTTCCGGATCTGAGTGTTTGTGTGTTTCTGTGTTTGTAAACGTAATTATAAAAATAAAAATAAAGTATATTTGTAATGAGTGGGCAACTATGTTTAACAATATCATGATTATTAACCTAACTTCCTTTTATTTTTTTTCAGGTCTTCTTCAAATAAGACTGTATATAAAGAGTTTTTGAACAAACGCACACAAAGCTCTATCTGGGAACATTTCTTGAGAGCTGATAATGGACAGAGTGTTGAATGTAAACATTGCAAAAAAATATTGAAAACTCCTGGTGGCGCAACTGGAGCGTTACACACTCACATGCGTGCCAAGCATATCGGAGAGATGCCGCAAGAACAGGAGTCGCAAAGGCCGAGTACATCAACGTCTAATAGTGGTCTAATTCAAACACGAAAACGTACGAATGAACCTTCACAAAAGAAAATTAAACTCACTGATTATTTTTCAAATATGGAAGTTCGAGTGACCAGAATGGCTGCATTGGATGGGATACCATTGAGCACATTTTGTACTTCAGAAGATCTGAGATACCTTTTTAAAAACTCTGGCTACGATGTGCCAAAATCTTCTACAACTATAACACAGATAATTCTAAAACAGAGTTATAACACAAAAAACAAATTGAAAAATGAATTGAAAATTATGAAGTCTGAAAATAAAAGATTTACAATCACTTTTGATGAGTGGACGTCTACCCGTAATAAAAGGTATATGAATATAAATATCCACAATAAAGACTTTGATATGGCCAAATATAAAAATTTGGGACTTGTACGGATACAGGGATCAATGCCAGCTGAAGTAGGCACTCAATTATTACAGCAGCATTTGAGTGACTTCGGTTTAAGTCTGGAAGACGACATAATTGCTTTCACAACAGATGGAGCAAGTGTAATGGTCAAAATGGGCAGAAATTTTGACGGCCACCACCAATTGTGTTTGGCTCATGGAATACAATTAGCAGTCCTGGAAGTTTTATATAAAACACAAAAATCTCCAGTACCTGAAGTGCAGGAGGATGTCTCAAATACCGGCGCTGAAGAAGCAGAGGAAATTGAAGAAGATGAGGGTGCGTTTATTGTAGAATCTGCCAGAGTTCCAGAATCGGAGTTTTTATACAAAGGTACTATAAAAAAATTAAGAGATCTAATAAAATCTTTTAAAAACTCCCCATTGAAAAACGACTTGTTGCAAAAGTACATTTTAGAAGAACATGGTAAAAATATTGACCTGATACTAGACTGTAAAACGCGCTGGAATGGTTTGTCGGATATGGTAGGCCGATTTCTCAAATTAAAATCATGCGTTTTTAAGGCGTTATTAGATTTGAAATCAAATGTACAATTTACAGACGAAGAGATCCAAGACTTTCACGACATTCATTACAGCTTGGATGTAATAAAAACTACAGTTTTGTCATTATGTCGCCGTGATTCAAACTTATTGACGGCCGACGCTGCGCTTCGATTTATGCTAGAGAAACTTGATCTTCAGCCCAACGATCTCAGTGGAAAACTAGCCACATCTCTTAGAAAGAGAATAAAGGAAAGGCGAACTAACGTATTCGGTGTTTTGCAATATTTGCATAACAATGAGGAATTTTTTAAAACTGCTGCCACAAAATATTTCACGAAACATTCGTCGGATGATATACGAATGTATATAGTGGAACTGTTCGAACGGTTGAAATATAATTCTACAGAAAAATGTACAAATTCACAACCACAACCGAGTGCATCGGACGCAATAGCCACCAGTGACGATGATGACGAGGAGTTGACAATCGCACAACAGTTAGAGAAAGAAATAAACAAAGTTACTATAAATAAACCAATTTCAACAGTAAACACAGATCTCCATTCCATTATTAGGGTGGAAATGTGCATTTACGACAGCGCTGGCGGCGCGGTCGCGAAGTTTTTTTGACTGCAGCGTATAATTATTTGCTTTTGATAACGCCTACAAGTGTTGAAGCCGAGCGAGCCTTTTCATCCGCCGGATATTTTTGTAGTAAATTAAGAAGTTCCTTGAGTGACAAAACCTTAAATGCCTTGTCATTTATGAGAGCACACTTCCAGGAAGAAAAATTATATTCGGGACGAAACAAAATGGTTTAACTTAAACGATGTACATACGAATACGATGGTAAGTTCTTGAATAAATATTTTTTGTTTAAATATTGTGTTCATTTTGATAATTCCTTGAATTTGAGATAGTAAAAGATAATTGTAAAAATTGTAGATCTACAATATTTACAAAAAATCATAGTCGATTAAAAAAAATTAGGAAAAATGACGTAATTACGTAATTACGGAATTGGAGAAAAAAGTTGCGTAATTAGTTACGTAATTGACATTTCCGTAATTTTGGAAGCCCTAGTTGGGCAGTGTTTAGCAAACTTGGTCAAGTCTTCTCTTCGCCTCTACCACAATGCCTGAAGACCAAGGTATATAACCAGTATGTCCTACCTGTTATGACCTATGGTGCCACTTACAGTTGGGCTAGTCCCCAAATTCAAAGTTGCACAGCGGGGTATGGAGCGAACTATACTTGGAGTCTCTTCTCAGAATGAATTGGATGCAGAATGTGGAGGATCGGATGTTGTGGCGTACATTAGGAGAGGCCTTTGTCCAGTCCAGGAGTGATCTATTACAGGCTGATTGATAATCTCAATCAAATATTTGTCCAACAATTTAAACATCAGATGCCACTGCCAGATAAAAAGGCATATACATTTTAAAAATATAGATTTGCTTAATAGACTATGTGCCAAACAGACCACCTGATAGTTAGATGTTTTGGTACCTGGACATTTCGCCGTACCTAGACATTTCGCCATACCTGGACATTTCGCCAATTAGGCTTAGTGCTCATAAGATGTTTTGTGATGTTGGAAATTTTGCTTCTTAGACCTTCTGATCAGGAGGGTTTTAGATTACCCACAGTAGTGTATGTTTATTTCTTAAACTAGCTGATTTTAAAAGAGTGGCACATGAGTTTCTTGGCAGCTTCTTCTCATGAGCTTTACACTTGGAACTGCCACCTAACCTCATTTTGTTTTTTTTTTTTCAAACATTCATAATTTTATAAAATTTTTAGTATGTTTTAATTTGACGTTTTCAAATAATCATTAACCTGATTTTACGAAATAAAGATATTTGACTTTGACTTTGACTTTAGCTGTCCCGCGCAACTTCGTATGCATCAATTTTCACCGTTTTTGCAACATTTCTCATTGCTGCTCCGCTCCTATTGGTCGTAGCGTTACGTCATATAACCTATAGCCTTCCTCGATAAATGGGCTACCCAACAGAAACATTTTTTTTTCAATTCGGACCAGTACTTTCTGAGATTACCGCGTTCAAACAAACAAACTCTTCAGCTTTATAATATTAGTATAGATACTCAGGACAATTTTTTTCTTTCAAAATTTAATGTGTTTAAAATTTAATTGACTTGACTATAGATATTATGTTGTCTTATTATTTTTGTTTTATACAAATTTTACAAAGCATAATTTATCCTTATGATGTTTTATAATAAAGTCACTGATTTGAATAGACAATCATGTAACATATTACCTACAATAGTTTTTGCTTATATGGATCAGATAAAGTCTACTTCATGCTACTATCATACCAAATTTAATTTAAATTGGTTTAGAATCTTAGACGATTAGCAAACAAATAAACTCCTCAGCTTTATCATTGACATTATTTATTTTGATAAACTTTCGCAATTTGTACACATTATGAAAATATATATATTACAGGTCTTAATTGTGTGAATAATTTAAGGCAAATGGGATTACTAAAAAGGTGTCCATTCAAAGAGAAATAGAGTGGCTATAGAGCCACATAATAATAATATTATCTTATTTTACTCAAGCTTTAATTATCTATGAAATAGTAAATTTCTAGGAATATAAAGTAAATAATATTTTAAAAACACTTACCTCTAGTATGCTTAGCCAAACTTCTATTTAATTCCCATTTTTCAATCATATGTGACACTTTGCCACCCAATACAGTTATAACACTTGGTACCAACCATATTGCACCATGGCATACTTCAAGACCTTCATGATTCAACAGTAACTTTGTACCTGGTGGCGTATTAATACTTAAAAAAGAAATAGGACTCGTTTCTAGGCCTGTACATGTCGATTTACCATCGTGTAAAGTAAGCTTTAGCATTCTTGGGGCAGATGTTGACTCCTCATTAGCTTTAGGGGCTGATACATTTCTTATTTTCTGTATTTGAACAACTACTGGACTCTCCAACTTAGACGGGTCCTTAGTGAAGTCCTCAGGAAGCGCCGCGTCGCCAATATCTCTCAAATCATACTGGGAAACAATAAGAATAGAAATGTACACCATCAGGACAGATTGTATACCTTGACTAGAACAGTTATTTATCGTAACAAATACTTACATCTAATGCCTTTGTAGTTATAATATTTATATCCTGTATTTGACCATTTTCACTAACAATATCGATGCCTTCTTGACTTAGATGCCTGAAAAAAATAGATATTTAGTTCGACGATCTTCCAGTTCCTGAATTTTCGCAAAAACTACAACTGTGGTGAAAATATATTTACCAGCCTAACTCTTTGAGCTTTTCCTGGAGTGTCATGTTTTCAATTGTGGTTAAATTATCATGACTTCAAGAAAAATAATTAAAAATAAAACTATCAAAAGACATACGGCACCATGACATGTACGGCAAAGTATTACGACAGATTATACACAACTTAATCATTATTCAGGGCCTTCAAAATGCAACCAAACTTTAGAAAACCGAAAATATCGATAGTACAAAATCGACTAAATTTTATTTGTCTATTCTCCTCGCCCGAGATTTTGCCCTGTATGACTGTATGAGAATAAAAATACAAAGCATAGAAAATTAGAAACCAATGATGTTATGTAAAAAGGTGTAGATACGTGACAGGATATGAATGATACAGATTTTCAGTGCAACATGCCGTTGAAATGTGCGCAACTTTTAAATTTGTGCATCGTCGTTCTTGAGTTATTCAAGAAAAATAGATTCTGCTTGAGTAACATTACTCCTAGAAGATTTTTTTTTCGCAATGACTTTTCGGGATATAAAATAGGTAGGAAGATAGCTTTTAATTTGTGCGAAATGTGCACACAAAAGCAAAATTTGTGCTTCGTATGGTTTCATATTATTTGAGTTTTTGCTAGAGTAACGTTTTGCTGATGGCTAGATCTCGCAAACTACATTGAAATATTATATGTATAACCGATTCATCATTCCTGCGCCAAGTCATAGTTCTAGGACGAAATCCATCAAAATCGACATGACCAAATAGGAGGTAGCCCTGCTATCGTTCCTGTGCCTAATCACAATTCCACAGAACGAAAATACATCAAAATCAACCTGACCGAAAAAGGGAATAGGCACTGTATCGATCAACTGGTCCTGCGCCTAGGCAATGTCCTACAGGACTCAGGACGAAAATACAGCAAAATCGACATGACCGAAGCTTGTATTCAGAAACGCGTAACCACACTATTTATTTCGTGAAGTGAACAGCAGGTATGTTTTTTTTATTATTGTACCCAAATTTCCTATTAGATAGTGATTAAATTAATACTTACATAAAGATAAGTTATAATTTGTTTTTCAAAATGATAATTTTAATAAAATTATGTTTATTTCTGTTGATTTAATGGATTTAATTTCATTTAAACATGATGGATGGTGGAACTACTGAGAAAATTCGTTCTACTAGTTCCATGAAATTAATTGCGATATACAGAAATATACAATATATACAGACGTGTAGATAATTGGTTATTTTTAATTATATTATTTATTAATTTGAGAGGACACGTAAAAGAAGAGATTTATCTGATCAGGTGACTAAGTTACACAAACAAGAATGTTCAAAATGATCAGTTACGTTTTTACTGCTTTATTAATTTTAAGTTGTTTTGATCCTAATTTTAAAAAAGGCGGGCAGAGGACCGGGTGTTGTAGAGTAAATTGTGAATTGACCGATACAGGCTCATTGAGTGTTGCACTGACCTCAATAGTGTGACGAACAAAAAATATTTTTACATTCATTAAATATTGTTACCTAGCTAATACAGCACTCCGTAGACTGTCCCGAACTACTCAGCAAAGTGTTTTTCCGCTCTGACCAAATTCACCTAAGAAGACGTCCCGCCTCGACGAACTATATACGGAATAGTTTTTGTACACGCAGTAAATTATCTTACAATAATCTGCCGCCACAATTGGATATCGATCTGTTCTACACTAGTGCTAGCAAAACAAGACAAATATTGAGGAATATTTTGGTGATACCCAAAGAATAAGAATTACTTTCGACGACGATGAATACACGACTTGACACAGTCTCTTACATTTTTCTTTTCTTTTTGTGTTGTAATTAAACTTTAATTAAGCATAATTTAATTATTTCTTTATAGCTTTGTACGAGATAAATATTTTTATATAGTTTTGTCAGCAAATATATTAATTTATATAAGGTTTACACCGTGTAGAAAGGTGTGGTCTAATTTATGCAGCGGATAGGGTATGATATCAGTATTGTACCTACGATGATGCCATTTGGTTGCAATAATAGTACATTTTTTTTTTTTATTGCCTATGGTTGGCAGACGAGCCAGCGGCCCACCTGATGGTAAGCGGTAACCGCCGCTCATGGACTACAGGAATGTCAGGGACACACCCAAGCCGCTGCCTACCGTGAAGTGAAAACTCTCTTTAAACCTCGTTTGAAGAAAGACATGTCGTAGCGCTCGGGAAACACCGCAGCAGGTAGTTCATTCCAGAGAGACACGTACGTGGAAGAAAAGAACGCCGGAATCGATCCGTACAGGACCGTATTGTTTCCAGGTGGAATGGATGAACCCTACTACGATGTCGAGTGGTGCGGTGGTAGAAAGGTGACGGTGGCACCATGTCAAACAGTTCCTCAGAGCACTCCCCGTTGAACAGACGGTAGAGTTCGCAAAGTGCACCAAAGTCACGCCTCTGCTGTAAAGACTCCAGTCTGTCCGTGAGATTGGGGTCATCAACGATCCGAACAGCTCGCCTTTGGAGGGAGTCAAATGGATCGAGCAAGTATTTGGGGGCACCCGCCCAGAGATGAAAGCAGTACTCCACGTGCGGTCGAACCTGCGCTTTATAGAGCACAAGTCGCTGTGCCGGCGAGAAGTAACGCTTCGTTCTGTTGAGGACACCCACCTTTTTGCTCGCCAATTTGGCTTTATTTTCCAAATGACTCCCAAACTGGACTTTGCTGGAGATTTCAACACCGAGGATCCCAATACTCTCGGTGACTCGGAGTGTAACTCCTTGGAACTGTGGCACTAGGACAAATGGGTCTTTCTTCGCAGTGAACGCGCATACTTGTGTCTTTGTGGGGTTGAATCGAACCAGGTTCCTCTCACCCGATTCGGAGACCCGCCCGAGAGAGTCCTCGACTTCTGACACAAGTTGCAACCGTCTCTCCTGAACAACGCTTCGAGGGAGGTTCTGTTGGCTGGTATATCGCGCATCACCCGTGCTGTCATCCGCATAGCAATGTATGTTCTCTATGGACAGCATATCATTGATATGCAGAATGAACAGTGTTTGGGAGAGCACCGAACCCTGTGGAACGCCAGCATTAATGGTTTTCAGACTGGAACAAGCACCGTCAACGACGACCATAATGCTCCGATTGTCCAGAAAGCTAGCGATCCATCTGCAGAGCCCCTCGGGGATTCCATAGGAAGGAAGCTTCGATAGAAGGGCCTTGTGCCAGACCCTGTCAACCGCCTTAGCGATGTCGAGGCTGACAGCGAGAACCTCGCCCTTGCCTTCCAAGGCTTCAGCCCAGCGGTGCGTGAGGTACACAAGAAGATCACCAGCTGAGCGACCGTAACGGAAGCCGTACTGGCGGTCGCTTATCAGCTGGTGCTCCTCAAGATACCGCAAGAGTCTGGTGTTGAGAACTCTCTCCATCACTTTTGACAACAAGGATGTTATCGCTATCGGCCTGTAATTTGACGGGTCTGACCGGTCACCCTTTTTGGGAATAGGGTGGACATTGGCGACCTTCCACGAAGATGGAACCCTTCCAGTTTTATATGAGAGGCGGTAGAGGCGCGTCAGAACGGGGGTCAACTCAGGGGCGCACGTCGTAAGTACCACTGCAGGGATGCCGTCCGGCCCGCTCGATTTCTGGGTATCAAGGAGCCTGAGCTCCTGCCTAACCGCACGTTGCGTGATGCGTATTTCTGGGATGGAGCTCTTACACTTTGGGATGGAAGGTGGTGTGGCTCCTCTATCATCCAAAGTCGAGTTAGAGGCGAAGAGTCGGCCCAAGAGATCGGCTTTCTCCTTAGCGAAATTGCGCAGTGCCCGGTATGATAACAGACACGTATTTTGTATGGTCAAGGTCATTTCTTTTGTATGGAGTTTCAATGCCGAAACGGGTAAATTATGTTGTTCTATAACAGCTTAAATTTCTTAGAAAGATGCATGTTTTTTGTGTTGTAATAGATAATTAGTTTTGTAAAGAAATTAAAAATAGTATTGTTTCTATACCTGGAACTACATTTCTACCTAAAAAAAAATTAAAAGCCGGCCGACTGATTTATGACCCAAATTTTAGTACTTTCTTTATTCCATTGTTAAAAATAATAATAATAATAATAATAAACGGGCAGTATAGAACGATAGTTGTCATCTGTGCAGATATTTTTTTATAAGATTTAATTTATTTTTAAATACGCACCATTTTTATCCATATATACAGTAACAAAACAGTTTCGATATAGATATTTCAAGACCAAACAGGAAAACCGCGCTTAAATTATAAAACGCGGTGCAAAAGAAACAAACAATAAAACGCCACCACAAGCAAATAAAAAAGATATAAATAAAAATGATATCGATGAACAGAGCAGAACTAATTGCACACCCTCTACCCCGAGCTTGTTGCCCGGGCGGCGCCCCGCTTCACCTCGCAACCACAGAACTCAACACTAGCCGTTGCTAAGGCATCGAGCGACGAGTATAGACGAGTAGAGAGGCCAGTCACTGACCAGCTTAGGACCCCGAAGCTCACTGGCCTCAAACAGAGCTGGCTGGCCCAGCTGTCGGCGGTCATGTGTGCCGCATGAGATGGACAACACCTACTGACACTTAGTTACATAAAATATCATAGATAGAACCTTTAAAACAAGCATAGCCCTCCTCCGCAGTCGTGTAAAAATATTCAAATCGAGGCTTTTAATTATACTAGCTGTCCCGCGCAACTTCGTATGCGTAAATTTTCCCCGTTTTTGCAACATTTCACGTCGCTACTCCGCTCCTATAAGTCGTAGCGCGATGTTATATAGCCTATAGCTTTCCTCGATAAATGGCCTATCCAACAATAAAAGAATTTTTCAAATCGGACCAGTAGTTCCTGAGATTAGCGCGTTTAAACAAACAAACAAACTCTTCCGCTTTATAATATTAGTATAGATTAGAAGTAAAAAGCTTGAGTTAAAACTTAATTATTTTATTTTGTTAATCGATTTCACACAATAAAAAATCGATTTATCTCGTTAAAAACCGGTTTATCCATTATATGACAATATCAATACTGTCATTAGTGTCATAGGACCAAAACAATGTTACTGTCGGTGTCTTTTTCTATGTTTTTTGTTAAAGAAATATTTATCTTATTCCATTCTGTTACGCGCTAATTTTGTAATTGTTCTCCTTATCCTATAGAGGTCAAGATACTTGATTAATTTTTGACAACGTCACAAGAGTCTGATATGTTCGAATAATTTAATCCGCCGTATCTTTCTTTGTGTAAAAAATTACCTGTTATTAATTTCACTTTCGGCCGCGAACGATTTTTATAATTTATTAACCAGTCATGTCGTCGGTAAGTATTTTGACAACCTCCTGCTACATTTTTTTACCTCACAATAAATATGCTGATTTAGATGTTTTATAATTCTAGATACATGTTTTCAACGTTGAAATGACGTGCGATGGTTGCTCAGGAGCTGTGGAGAGAGTACTCAATAGATTAAAAGGGCAAGGCGTTGAGAATGTATCAATAAGTTTATCAGATCAAAAGGTGTCTGTCACTTCTAGCTTGAGTGCTGATCAATTGCTTGAAGTAATAAAGAAAACAGGCAAAAAAACGACGTATGTGGGTGTTCAATAATTGCAGGACTATATAAAGTGAATGTATAATTATAAAACTTGCTGGGTCCTATATAGTGCATTGGGTGACAAAAAAAGCCTGATTAATTTGATGTATCTATTAGCTAAAAAAGAAAGTCACAGAACTCTTAACATTGCTACACTGGAGGTTTGGTATATAAGCATGTCTGTGCCAATTTATAGAACATACACATTGCACTGTATAACCCCAATTATGATGTATGCATTAATTTCTAAAATCTAAAATTTCTGATGCTTTAAGACTGCTCTGTGAGCCAAATGTCAACATTTTATACAGGTACATTTATATGTTTGTTATCACATCTTTATGGTTGTTAATTTCATTATTTTTATTAAATTTATTATCATATTTTAGTCACATATTGTGAACAAAAATTATAGCTACAGTATTTTATTAAAATATTATGAAATAAAGATTGTTGTTAATATTCAAGATAATTAAAACATTTATTGCTAAATAAAATCTAAATAAACTCATTTTAAGTATTAACATCTTCTAGAGTGTTCAACCTTAAATCCACAAGATCTACAGCCTCATGCAAGGCATTGAGGTGATCAACAATAGCATTAACTGTTGGTAAGACATCAGCACAGTCACAGTCTTTCCCATGGTGTACATCACTGGTGAATGTTTTATTTAACTTTCTCCATTTCTTTTGATGACTGTGACTTAAGTCACCAGTTTCTTCAATTACTTTGAATCCACTATTTAAAGGATAACCTCTTTTTCTACCTACCCACTCTATGGTTCCACTTGTATAGCACACATCATTGTCTCGCAATTTTATCATACCAAAGAGGTCTTCCTCATGGTTATGATTTATCTGAATACTTTTGTTTGTTACATTTGAGATTCCAGGGATTGTAAAAGTAGCTTGACTGGGAGGGATTCGTGGGATATGACTCTCATGGCCAACATCATATGAGATACATTGCTCAGTCATGCCATGAGGTGTAACAATAATTTGTGGTAAAGATGTTCCATGAAATTGTTCACGTACAGGATTCTCGAAAAAGGATGTTTGCCGGATGCAAGGATCAGTTTGACTACATAATCTTGGTTCAATCAAGGTGCTGTTAGCAATAGGTGGCTCTTCTGTGAAACTTGCAAACTTGGAGTCATGGGCTGTTTCATTAATATCATCCAGATGAACAAATGTAGCAACAGGTAACTTGGTATTGTGATAGCATAGAAACCAAGGTCTTGCACCCTGATTCATGACGAAAATAATATTAATACTTGATCTAACTTAGCATGAAAATGACCTCTTTAAGTTACATTTAAAATTGCAAGTTTCTCTGAATTCAAATTTTTGAAGTGCTATCATGTACTTGGAGGTAACAGCACTTAAGGGCTCCTGAATGGGGGGGAAAGGAAATATTTTTTGAATATCCCTAATTTAGAATATATATTCCACAACCATACAAAAATCTGCATTATTTACAAACTAATTACAATTACTTTCTATACAAAATAAGAAACTATCTTTTTTGTGCAACCTTTGTTTTTCCTCTTGATGTAGTTGTTAGTTTAGATGTTTGCGAAGCACTTTTGGGTAGTGCTGACATGCTCTGTGGAATGTTTTCTTTTGCATCATTTACAAGTTCTGTAAAATTAGTTTTCCAGATGAAAACCTGCGATTAAAAAATTATAATATTTAGGATCAAACATAGACAAAAAATACAACACAAATTCTTTGCACAGGACCACTTTTAAGCTTATAAGGTTAAGACCTGTAAACATTCAAAAAATCTATATTCACCAGTTTATCATCACCAGCTGAAGCAAATGTTTCACCACTAACAGAAAAGTTCACTGCATTAATAGCTCCAGTATGTCCACTCAAAGTAAATATTGGATGACCCTCTAGTAAATCTAGTATCTGAAACATAAACTCAGTTGCAAAATGAATATAATCAACAATGAATAATTAATATAATTATAATAAATAAAATTACTTTCATTTTTCCATCTTTGCTAGAACTTAATATATAACTACCACTAGGATGGAATGCAATCTGAGTAACTGCATCATCATGTATACTGAAACAAAGAAACATTTTTATTTTCAAATTGGCCACACAATTTTGCAGCTTGCAGTCATTTTATGGAGCTTATAGGTTATTCATCAAAATGTATTTATTATTGTAGTTTATTAATAAAAAAAAAGGATGGAACTATTACCACCAGTAGGTAGCAAACGGTAAAAAAAACTCAAAAACTCTCTGTCTTCATCAACTGCTACATTTATACCATGCCCTGCTTCTATGCTAGCACCACTTTATACAGTTTTGAACTGTTACATTTACATTGGAAAGAAGTTGAAAAAGTGTCTAGGTATAGGTAGCTGGATACTTATTCAACTTCTCTGAAGGATTCTCCTACTGGTCTTTATTCTACACAAGTCAATCACAACAAAGAGGTTTTACTTACCTATAATATTGCACAAGACTATGTGTCCTGACATCATAGAGTTTGACATTTCCTTGAGAGGTACCCACAGCTATATAGCAGCCTGAGGGATGCCAGGCAAGGCACATACCATGACCTTTGTTGTCATTATAAGTATGAACGCATTCTCCCGAGTCAGGGTTCCAGAGTCTAGTAGTCTTGTCATCAGAGCAGGAGGCTATTACTGACCCATCACTGGACATTCTGGCACGTCTCACCCAATTAGTGTGACCAACATAAGAAGCTATAAATTTATGTTTTTCAGTTGACCACAACTTAACTATTTTGTCATCCGAGGCAGTGATGATCTGAGAAATAAATAAAATCATACATTTTTATGATAACAAATATATTCCATAGTGAGGTATTGAAATACATACCTTTGTTCCATCATTACTAAATTCTACTGAGCGTACAGTTTGTGAGTGGGCTTTAAACATGCCTGTACTGCCTGTGACTGTAGGTACCCATAACCTAACAGTTCTATCTCGTGATGCAGAGGCCATGTACTTGCCAGAAGGTGAAAAAGTGACGTCCATTACAGCTTCATCGTGGCCTTGGAATCTGTAACTTCTCATAGTACCACGAAGATCCCATAACTGAAAAATTGTTGAAGCAAATGTAAGCAACTTAATAACTAGCTAATATGAAACAGATTATACATGTCCTACATATAAATTTACCAAAACACTGTTGTCCAGCGAACCGCTGGCGACCTGTTGTTCGTTTGGGTTGAAAAACAATGCTGTGATGCCATTCCTGTGCCCCTTCAACTGTTTCTCTAGGGATGGTTCAAGACAAGTAAGCTTAGTTTCCATTGCATAGATTAATTAAAGCTAAGCAATATAAAAATTAAGTTCATATTCAAAATTCCAACACAAAATTCAAATAAAACTGTCCGGCTGATTCTAAATATACATGACATTAGTGACATAACGAAATTGGAAATACCAAACATAGAGTTGAATATTTATGGTGAATGGATGATGTGATTTGTAAAAAAATATCTTATTTAAATAATTATCATCATTCAATAATATTAATTTCCATGTACTAGTTTCAAATCAAGGTCTTCAATTATAGGCATAAATGTAAAAGTAAACAAAAAGTATTTTATTTGTTTTATTGCCGAATCCTCCTTCGTCCGCATATTAATCACCTCTATTGCAAAGCAAATAGTCTGTGGTCGACATTCGATTCAGAAATTCCAGTTTTCAATGGACACGAGGTTTTTCTAATGTTTTGAATGTGATTTGAACAATTTTGTGGTATTCGTGCATTGAATTTGGATAAAATAGCTGTAAATATATTTTTAAAATAATAAGTGTAGTTATAGTTTTAACTGTAAAAACCTAAATAAACATTTTTTGCAAACTTATTTGCATGCCCTGCCGGGTACCTTCGGGAATTGTTTTATGGGCGGTATGAGGGGAATAATTATTTTTACACAGTTAAATAAGCTGCTTGTAATTTTCAGGCTCAAAAAGTAGAATATGAAGTGAAACAAAATATTCTATGGGGATTTTTGTCTCAAGCACAGCTGGTAAGTTTGAACTTACGTGAGGTTGCCTCATTTCGTGTTATTTTTCATTAATACATTGAGAAATACATTAAATTAAGTATGTTACACACGGTTTTTTAAATAGAATATTGATACATTCCATGACTTGTGACTTGTCAAAATAATTAACAAAGGAAGTTGTCAGATATTTTTTTATAAATCAATTCATTTTATTTCTATTCTTTTCGACAAGACATTTAAAAGTATGTATTTTGTAACTTGGTTCTGCTTGAACCAAAACACAAATTTAAACTAATTATTTATAAATGTTTAAACACTTATGTAGTCAAATATGGAATGTTTTTTTTATTAATTTTCAGTCCTAGTATTCAGCTATAATGAATGTAGGAAGTATTGGGAGCGAGGCAACAGGAGAGGTTGCTTTGCTAGTAGATGAGCTTAGCCGTGCTGTGGAGCTAACTTTGATGCCTACTGTTCCTCATGAGGAGCGTAGTCAGGCCTATAATGCGTGTGAGAGGTAGGTGATATCTTCAGCATTACTCTGTTTCTGTGTAAGTTATACCTACATTACCCCTTTGACAACCTGGCAACCTGGATCAGTTGCCAGTTAAATATTGTCCTAAAAATGACAACCTGGATCAGTTGCCAGTTAAATATTGTCCTGTTGCTTCATATTGAGCAATTTTTGCTGTAATAGAATTATATTCAATATGTCATTGAATGTACATTCATACTAATATTATAAAGCTGAAGAGTTTGTTTGAATGCTGTAATCTCAGGTACTACTATTCTGAATTAAAAAATTCTTTCACTGTTGGATAGCCCATTTATCAAGGAAGGCTATAGGCCTCATGTTATGACCCATAGGAGCGGAGCAGCAATGAAAAATGTTGCAAAAACAGGGAAAATGTACTTACACAGACGAAGTTGCGCGGTTCAGCTATTTATACATATAACCATAAACTTTCCAAAAAATTGGTGACAAGAAAAAAAAATCTAACATTTCTCTAAAAATAAAATCATGACTTTGGATCATTTCACAACTAGCAAACTCTTGGAAAAATTTTCATCTTTGCTTTAGTTTTAAATAAATAAATTACAATTTATGATATAAATTGGTGTCATTCCCCTGTTATTAAAATTTATATCTGATTGAACATTGAAATTTTTATTTTATTATGCCTCTGAGCAAGTTAACATAAATATTCACTTTTTCTTTATGTGGTAGGTATTAAATAAATAAATAATTGTATTCTAATATTGTTTTTTTAGTTTCAAGGAGAACTCTCCTTGGTGTGCTCAAGCTGGCCTACTGTTAGCCAGTGGAGCTCAATACTCACCTGGAGTAAAGCATTTTGGACTACAGCTTATGGAACATACTGTGAAATACAGATGGACACAGATTACACAAGCTGAAAAAATATTTATTAAGGTAAGTCTTTTTGGCATGATAACATCTTATAAATCGATGGCCTGGTGCATCCACGAAAAAGTGTCATGGTCCGTCACATTCTGCCTGCTGATAGGCTGAAGTATTGTGTGCGTGCAAACACCCGGGTCCACTAAAGCTGTCATAGGCATGATTGTTTATTAAAATGTCATCAATGTTTTGGCGATTGCAGCGACATGCGATACAATTGGAAATTTAAAAAAAAATTTAAAGATCTCACAAGCATGGTTGTTTATCACAATGTCATAAAATTATTGTCCGTTAATTATTACATTACATACATTCCAGTGATGTTTGATATGTTATAAACTTATAAACAATGGTCTGGCCCACTAAATAAATGAAGTACTACACACAACAATAAATTAAGTAAATTATGATTCCAACTGTTTAAATAGAGCATTGTTTTCAAATTTGTGTATTGCAATCTTTTGCCTAGTTAAAATGAATCTTATTGTTTTTTATAGATAACTGGTATAAGTCGCGCCATGCGTCCACCTAGGGTTTCCTGAAACTATTTCTTATCCCCGGTCTACAGGGCCAACCTCTTTGCAAAATTTCAGTTCCCTGATGAATGAAGGAACAGATGAGTCAGGACTTTCATTCCGACATATCAGATTAGATCTCTTATGAAATCATCTACATAAACAATGATTAATTTAATATTACACTAGATTATGCACATCTCATATTGACCAATTAGACTGAGGCAGTACCTTGATCTTAGAATTATGGTAGTGCATGTTGTGATTTTATTAGGTTGAAATATCTCATAATTATTATGTAATTGCTTTACTGATAATGTCCTATGACACATGTACTGCATGTGCAGCACTTTCTTATCAAAACTAGCTTCAGCAATAAGTGAGTTATACCTCTCATGTTGATAGGCCATTACTGGTTATCATTAGATGGACTGTGTACTTGATTACTGTTCCAATAAATTAGTGATGAATCTAATAGAGGTTGAGGGGCTCAAATTCTACATAAGTGTCTGAACATTCCTGTGTATGTGAGCATTTTCTTGGTTATGCCTACCCTCAGCAGATCAAACCTGAAACCCAAAATCTTAGGTCCTCAGAGACATCATGTCAGGTCTGTAAATAGGGCGGGGTGGCGTTGGAGGGCAATGCCCTACCTTAAGGCTAGTTTCACAAGCATGCTAATTGCCGGCGCCAAAGCGTCATATTGATGCATGTAATGAAATGTAACGTTTCTGAGTGACACGGACGGATCGGCGCCGACTTGCGTTGGTGCACACATATTGATGCACCAGGGCCGACGATCAGCCTGACTGTAAAACCAGTCTAAATTAGTAATGCTTTACCTTCAGCCCATAGCTAGGACGGCATTGTGGGGTAATGAATAGCTTAAATTAATAATGCCCCACCTTAACCCAATGGCCCTGGATCAAGTCCCTTCCAAACCAAAATCCTCGACCCAAAACTAGTTCTAATTACATAAAAACAACATAAAGCATATTATCTTTGTAGGAAAATGCAATGAAGCTCCTTTTCATGGGTGGATGGGAGACAAGCCACCTAAACGACGCCCTCGCCCGCGTCATCGTAGAGATGATAAAGCGCGAGTGGCCTCAGCAGTGGCCCACGTTATTGGCTGAACTAAGTGATGCTTGTTCCCTAGGTCACAGGCATACACAGATTGTTTTACATGTGTTCCTTAGACTTGCCGAAGATGTCGCTATTTTACAGGTGAGATATTTTAATGTACTCTTTTTTAGGGTTTCCGAGCCTTAATAGCAAATTTCATCATGTCCATCTGTCTGTCTGTCCGTCCGTATGTCACAGGCATTTTTGTCAAAGACTACACAATGAATATTGATTAAATTTGATGAAAAGGTGTCTGGTACTAGCCGCTACTTAGTTAATAAAAATAAATGTTTTTAGGGGGGGCGCTCCATACATGTAACGGAAGCTCAAAAAATATTTTTTGATTAAGTGAATTTTTTGCAAATTATCGCTCTGAAAGTTGCATAAATTGTCCCCCCTTTATCTTTTGAATGGTATGACCAAAAAATATGAAAAACTGATGACTTTTTTCAGTCAGTGCTTAACAAATACTTAAAATTATTGATATATACCGTCATTGAGTTCTTGCCGAAAAACTGCGTTTCTCAACAAAAGGTCGTATGTACTATGGACATACGCTCTTCTGCTAGTGCAATTATTCATATCGATATTTTTATACTGGCTAGAGTTTACTAGACTAGATTAACTAACTACCTTTTAGCTTGCAAAAAGTAACAAAACAAAAATGCGTTAAGAACTATTTGTAGCGTTTTTATAGCATTTTGTTATCACAGATCCCCTTCCTTAATCATGGCAGCTATGTTACGACTTCCTATAACATTGCCAAACGCTAAAATGTTCTAAGTGCCATGTCATGACCAACCTTGATGTATTTACCTACACACTCGTTTCACTTTTGACATGAGTTAAAATACCAATGCGTGTAAATGTATACAAAATGCAATGGTGATGTCATCGTAATTTCTTGCGGGAAATGAGTTGCTAGGCTATAAATAGCGAATTGGCAAATTTGGAACGCTAATACATACTGGAAAAATCTTTAAGTACTATTATGATGGTTTGAGAATTCTCCCAACTTTCGCTAGCCCTATTATCCCGCCTCGCGAAATTCGACAAAATATCAGGTTTTCAGTTGGAGATTTCTTAGTCCGAAAACGTAATACTCATATTTTCCGAAACGTAAAATGAAATCTTTACTGTTATAAAATTGTAAAGTAGCAGTATCTACACATTAAAGATATTTTCGAAAACTAACTTAGAGCAACTAATAAATATATTTTGATTCCTTTATTTTATAAGTAGCTAGCCTGAACACCCTACCAAAGTTTCATCACAATCTGCTCAATGGTTTCGGAACACTTAATGGAGGATAAACATTGATTTTTATTTATTTTTAAAGATATTTAAATTTAACACGTTAAGGGCCGAGCATTTTACTTGCGGCATATACCCGTACGCCGGCAAATTTCGTACTATTTCTGAAGCTCATAATTACTAACAAACTATTTTTTTATTTCCTTTTAATGATATTTGAAAAAACCAAGCAATTTAGAGTTTTTTTTTATTTAACTTATTTATGTTTGCGCGGCATTTTGACGCGAAATCAAAACAACTATGAAGCGGCTCACTCGTCGCCGGGTTGCTGACTCACTTATACATTTACTATAATGATGAAAATCTACGTGTGCACGCCTAATAAACGAATCTTCAATCTCTATTACAGCTGATCACTTTAAAACTCGTCACTTTCAATATAAACAGTATGAATGTGGCGTCACGTGTAGACACGTGAAGGAAAATCATACATCATGTGTAAACGTTTTAAATACTAAGTTTCCTCAAAATCGTATAAGTATAGGGTTTGATGCAGTTTGATCTCCGTTTTAAAATGAATTTCCTCAATGATGCAGTGGGAGAGCGTATGTCTGCGTAAACCACAAAAAATGCAGTTTCAAGTCTGGAAGTACTTTAGAGTCCATGATTTGTATGTTTAAAGTCCCCCGCCTCACAGGCTTTGTACCATAGTGAGGGAGTAGTATTTCAAATCGAATCAGCGGGCTTATTTTACTTTACAGACATTAGATAACTCTCAAAGACGGAAGGATATAAACCAAGGCCTAACTGGTAATATGTCGGAGATATTTGCCTTTTTCATGCGGCTTATTGAGCTGCATGTGCAAGGGTTCAGAGAGAAGACTGCTGCGGGTGACTACCCGGCTGCCGCCAGCCACGGGCAGGTGGTACAGGTAAGCAACTTCTGGATGGTATGCTGGTATAGTCAGTACTAACACTTTGGACTGCTGGACTGGAAAGTGCTTAGTAGTGATAGTGACTTAGATTACTGATGAAATCATATTTCATTGACTTTTTAACCTGTAACGTTATTTCATTGTTTTTTCTTTTAACCTTCCATCAGTAGTGGTTCTATCTAACCTACCCTCAGTCCCCTCAGTGTGGCCTAGTCCCTCACAGACTCAGTGAGGTGAAGGCAAGTGAATCAGCAGCCGCATTATTACAAAGAGCAGACCAAATAGAGGTTTAAACCATGACTTTCAAGTCCAGGATATAGGTCAGTAAGTACTATTGGTCATATTACAAAGCATAATAATCCGCTGATCAGCTGATACCAAAGGATCAGCTGATACCAAAGGATCTAGCAATCAGCTACAGATTTAGTTCATTCATTTTTATCATATTTTTTTATATCATTCAAAAACGACGTTTCGTTTTACCAATATAATTTGAAAGTATAGTTTTCATTGAGAATAAAATATTTTGACGTTCTACTTACCTAAATTATTCGTCAGCACTACATAATTTTCAAAATATAAGCCTGCAATAAAAGCCCTCTGCCTGTAATTTACGAATATTAAAATAGATTCTTGTCAGGATCGGAACGTTATCTATGTAGTTGTCAGTTGGCTGTCAATAGTACTCATATACATACTTGGTACCTACCTATAAGCAAACTAAGTTTACATCTGTTTATAGTGATAGGTATACCTGTGGTTACATTTCACCTACTTAATTTTAAATTGTATGCATTTTCTTCATAATATATAAACTGTGATCAATAATATATATAATAAAATTGATCAATGTTTATTTAGATCTACTTATAGTTCACTAGTAATAGGGTATATAGGTATAGTTACCCATGGTTACATATTACATAAACTTAAAATTGGAGTGTGTTTATTTTTTTTTTTAATAAGGCATTTTATATATAATATATAAACAGTAATCAATCAATAATTGATCAATGTTTATTTAGTTCCACTATATAGTTCACTAGTAGGTAAGTTTCACTCGATTTTTGTGTTTATTTTTTGTCACCCCATGTTTAGTTAGTTGAGTAAATTCCCCACACACATATTATTCGTCAGAATTATTTGAAATTAAAATACGCAAAACTGTAAATGGTATAACCTTCAAATTGTTAAAGTCTTTCAATCACCCTAGTTTAAATATGGTACTAATACCATATTTAAACTAGGGTGTGATCGAAAGACTAATCACCAAAGATGATCATTGATTAAGCGATGAACCTCGTTTTGTCTTAAAGATTTCCATAAATCCATGGTTTAAACTAGGATTTTCGTCAATCCAGGTTTAGTCCAGCTTTTGTAATAAGGCGGTAAGGGTTTGATTTTGGTTTCAAATCAATATGAAAACTTTGGTTTCAAATCAATATGAAAACTTTGGTTTCAACTAAAATTCCAGATAGGCAACTGTTTCACAGCCAAAGGAGTCTATTTTTTTTTAATTATTTCAGCAACTTACATAAACTGGAAGCAACAATTTATATATTTTTTTCTTATATTTTAGGTTGTGTTACTAACATTGACTGGATATGTGGAATGGGTGTCGATAAATCACGTGGTGATGAATAATGGCAGATTACTTCAAATTCTGTGTATATTGATGCAAGATGATGTATTTCAATTGCCTGCTGCGGAGTGTTTGTTACAAATTGTTAATAGAAAAGGATCTGTAAGTGAATTAACATTAATACTTTTAATCGTTTTACTTATTTTATACAACCTAATATTTTGTTTTTTTTTTCAGACGAAAGAAAGAAAACCTCTAATAATTTTGTTTAGTAAAGAAGCCATATCATGTATACATCGCGCTGCAGTCGAAAGCATTAACGCCGTCGACGAATCGCATTATTTGTTCCTAAAAAAGTTCTCACAGGTATATATCATCATCATCATTATCATCATCAGCCTATCGCAGTCCACTGCTGGACATAGGCCTCTCCAATTGCACGCCACTTTGTTATATCCTCGGCTTCTTCTAAATATCATACAAGTATTTAATCGCTGAATACTAAAAGTTACAAATAAACATCAATAATTTAAGCCACAAATATTAACAACAGGTCCTAGCCGGTTTAGCCCAACAATTAACATCACTATGGAGCTGCGCTACCGACGTGGAGTCTTGGCTACCAATACTTTTAGAAACCATGTTACTGCTGACGTCACACCCGTCGTTGACACTCGCGCACACGGCCAACTCCATGTGGCTCGCCTTCCTGAGGCATGATCAGATATCGAAGCTTCCACCTGTGTTGGCTGTCATCCCACGGTGGATGCAGGCTTCTGCTCCTAAAGTTCTCAAGGTATGTATTTGTTTAGCATAGAAATTAGGTACCATATTATCTTGGCATTTGTGTCTAAAGTCCGTAAAAAATGCAACAGGAAGGCCAGTTTCTATTGAGAGGAACCAAATAGGAGGCATATTTACTTAACACCATTTAAAAATACCCAGTTCTATTTGAAAAATATGTTTGCTGTGAATAGCTTGTTGATATACTAATATTATAAAGCGGAAATATTTGATTGTTTGTTTGTATTGAATATAAGCTCCGAAAGAACAACGTTGAAATAATTTTTCAAATCCGTCCAGTAGGGACGGATTTGAAAAATTCTTTAATCGTTGTGAAGCTACACTAACCCCGGGTGACATATTTTATCTCTGTATTCCCACGGGAACGGGAACTACGCGAGTGAAACCGCGAGGCGTCCGCTAGTTGATAATATAGTGGATTCTTTAAGACTCGATTTACAGATTGTTCATGGCTTGATAACATGTAAAATGTTTTCTTTTTCTAGGTGACGTACCCGTCATCGCGACTGAGTAGCAATCACGACGCGGTCACGTACGCGTGTATGGACTACGATAGTGAACAGGAATTCGCCATATTTTTCGCCAGATGTCGAACCGAATTATTAGAAAGTTTTAAGTAAGTATATAAATGTTGATAAACGTTGATTATATAGAGTACAGGTCACAATCGCGTATTCTTATATATATATGTCTTTCTTATTTTAAATGTTAATACCTTTTTTACTGCCGATCGTATTGCAACAGTTGGGGTCACGAGTACAATGATTTCAGAGCTCAGCGTCGCCTCCGTAAAACGCGCCAAAATATATCAAAAAGTTATTTTTTTATATTTTCAGTGAAAGCTAACCTCAAATTCGCGATAGTGAACCGTTAACCTTTGAATGTAGCTCCCAGAATTTACTAAATGCTGTGTATTATTTTTTTATGTATGAAGGGTTTCTCATCCCATTCATATATATATTAATCTCTTATCGTGTTTCAATTACATAACTATTGAAAGACATAAATGTCATTGAATTGTCTCACATAATTATTGCTATAAATTACAGATTCTGCATGATATCAGCGCCGCTAGTGACATGGGGCTACGTAGAACAATGGACCCGCGCGGCACTCGATAAGGTTGATACATGTCCGCCACAGATGGACACGCATCATCCTATGTATATTGAATGGGAGGCTTTGTCTCAGGTCTGTATCTTATTCCAAACTTGAACAGTTGCAGCCATAAACTGTCATTGAAATTAAGAAATCGAACAATATTTTATTTTATTTTTTGATTATAATGCTAAAACTATATGTGACCATACAAGCCCAAAATGGAATGTAAGACCCTGCGCAGACGACAGGGCAGGGTGCGTCGGACAAATTCACCGCGAACGATAGCCAACGCAGGCGCGAATCCATTTAATTCAACATCTGTACACCAGCCACTGGGGAGGGAGGGGCAATTGCCGGTCAAATCACCGGTCTAGTGTCAAATTTCTCAAATTCTCCCCCAAAAAAGGTATTTCAGTCGGGCATAATGGGGGGGGGGGGGGGCGGATGCAATAGGGTATTTGACTAAAGTCAAATCAGCTTCTTTTTAAGAAACGTCAAAAACGATTCACTCCGTACATATTTGTATGAAATGCTAGTATATGACGTCACGTTTTTTATCATTTACTTTTAGTGCTTCTTTTTATGATTAAAAACACAGGTCTGCAAATTTGAACTCTTATTTTCCCCTTTTGGATTTGATTGCTGATCTTGAGGTATTTTGGTGCTCTGATTACGAATATGTACTTGGATTTGTCCTATCACCCTCAGTTTTTTTGAAAAATCCTTTTATGTGAAATCGGAAAAAAAGGCCAACTTTACAAAGTTTTTTTTTATTACAATGAAGTAACAATTATATTACTAAACTTAAAACATTAAAAATACATTGAAGGGACAGTAATAAATAAATTAAAAATATTAAATACTTTTATGGTATCTTGCTTTTTTTTCACCGAAGCTCCGATTATGAGATTTTCGCTTGAAATTCCGACTTGGATCATCACGCTTTAATAGCCAACAGTAGTCTGCCATCATTACTTTATTCCACTTTCCCTGATAGCGACGTTCCATCTCCTTCAAGTCCTGGTGAAATCTTTCGCCTTGCTCTTCACTTGCAGCTCCTAAGTTATCAGGAAAGTAGTCCAAATGCGAATTAAGGAAGTGAAGTTTAATGCTCATCGAACATCCCATTTTGCCGAAATTTTCAATCATTTTCTTTACAATTTCCTCATAATTTGGACTTTTATGGTTTCCTAGAAAATGCCTCACTACTTCCTTAAAAGATTTCCAGGCTTCTAATTCAATTTTCGAAGTTCACGAACGCAGGTGTTACAAACTTTATGTGGGACCCACTGTTTATCTTGATTGGCGATTGATAGGCCAAAATACATATTATAAACGTTCCTTATAAATTCGGTTATGTTATGCTGCTGTTTTCTCAGCATAAATTGCCCACAAATGTAGCAAAAATTGTCCGGAGAGTTTAAACACTTTCGCGATGACATTTTTCAAGTAAGCGTTACGAATTGCACAGAAGTACTGACTTTTTAAAAATAGTGATGGTGCTATTTATACAAAATAATATTAATCTACCCTCATTAACTGTCTTCTAACGATTTAAGTTAATTTCTATAAAAAAAGCATTTAGCCTACAAGAAATGAGGTCTTTAGCAAATGACCTAAAAATCCACTAGTTTTTTTGATAATAAGGGTATATCACATACTTAATTAAAAGTTATGTTTAACTACATTTATGAGAACTCATTCATTAATGTCTACTTCAACCATTTAGTGTGTTTTTTGTTCAATAAGATATGATTAAAATAAAATAATTAATAAATTACTAGGAAGGCTTAAGTAATTTAGGCAAAAAAAAGGATGATCTATAACTAAAAATCCTGACGTGATGGAATTTTTTTAATATTTTTCCCGTAATCAGCGCCCCAAAATCTATCCAAATCGCTCATCAAAACTGAAAGGGGAAAACCATTGCAGACCTGTGAAATTAATAAATGATAGCAGTCAGATACCCAATTGCCCCTATTGCCGTCGTTTTGGACTCGCGCCTGAGCCGTCGTACACGACATTCAAAAAGTTCTCGCCACCAGTGTCCGCTACATTTCACCCGCGAATAGACGCGGTCTATATGCTTCTCGGGCAAAAATACCACCCCGCTTCATCGTCTGCTCAAGGTCTAAAGGATAATTCTCATACCAAATTTCAGATTTTCGATCTCTATGAGATGTTGCTTACTTTTTATTTATATTTGTATTGAATTGTTGGTACAGGTACTAGACATAGTACTATCACGGCTATTGCAAGCCGAGCCCCGGCCCAGCGTGGTGGAAGGCTTGCAGTTGCTGCAGCGCTGTGTAGTGTGCAGCCCGCCCGCGCCGCTCATACTGTCGCTGCTGCTCTCCTTCATATCTGCTCTCTTTGTGTTCCTGAGCTGCGCTTACAGTCAGATAGCTGGTGAGTGATGGAACATTGACTTTTTATACGATTGAAGAGGTAACTGACGAATCAAGAGAAACTTGCAACTTGTTGACAGGTTACTCCAGAATAATAATAATATATTTTTATTTCGGATAAACACAATCCATAGTACAACAAATTCTTAAAACAATGTATTTTAATAATTAAAGCTATTTAGCATATAAAAATGGCCTATGGCATCTAGTTACCCTATGTATGTATACCCAGTGGGCCAAAAAGTGAATGTCGGGCTTAGCACTGATGGTTTTGACAATAGCCCGTCAAATTTATTTTGTTGCAAGTTTCTCTTTTTTCAACTGAGGGTCTTCAGTCTGTCAATATATTTTTATTGCTGTACTAACTGTAGTCCGCGGCTCCGACCGCGTGGATGTCGGTTAGGGAGCGTCCATTAATTACGTAAGGTCGAGCCGAATCTCACCAAACGTCACTTTGGGGGGGGGGTCTTGGCAAATGATTTAATATTAAGTCAAACGTGAAATTTGGGAGGGAGGAGGTTAAGCCAAATTCTCACGATATCTCACCAGAGGGGCCCAAATCCTCACGTAATTTATGGACGCCTCCTTACCGCGATGAAAACTATCCTATGTCCTTCTCACGATATTTCACCCGAGGGATCACATCACTTCACGTAATTTATGAACGCCCCCTTATCGCGATTCCCCGGGTCTTAAACTATCTCCATACCAAATTTTATCTAAATCGGTTCCGTGGTTTAAACGTTAAAAGGTAACAGACAAGCAGACAGATAGTTACTTTAACATCTATACTAATATTATAAAGTTGAAGAGTTTGTTTGAATGTAATAATCTCAGGAACGGTTAAAGGAAGGTCACGAAGGTTCGAATTAAAATATTATCGTACTGTTAGGTAGCCCATTTATCGACGAAGGCTATATAACATAACGCTTCGACAAATAGGAGCGGAGCAGTAATGAAAAATGTTGCAAAAACGAAGAAAATGGACACAGACGAAGTTGCGCGGGTCAGCTAGTTTATATTATTAGTATGGATTTGTCTGTCTGTTTACAGATTGAGGTTGAGTGGCGGGATAAAGATAAAGTGGGCTTAATAAATCGAATGTATTGTAGTCGAATGTCAGAGCGTCCAGAGTAATATTGCTGCTAGATTCGTATTTCAAATTAAACTTTCGATGAACCCCCTTGAGACATACACCCAAGTTAATATTTGTTTAGCATAGCAATTAGGTACCACATTTTTTTCCCATATTTCTGTATTCTTGTTATTTGTATCTAAAGACCGTAATATAATGCAATAGGAATGCCAGATTCTTTGAAAATATTGAGGGAACCAAGTAAGAGGCAAAAGTGGGACGTCTGTATAATCCCCTCCCCCCCCCCCCTCAGGGCCCGGTGTAGGCGCGGTGGGCGCGGAGCTGCTCCCGCGCGTGCTAGACAAGATCTTCGCGGCGCTCGTGTACGAGGGCGCGCCGCCCGACCGGAGGGAGAGAGCCGTCAAGAATGTCAGGCGACACGCCGCCGGCCTGCTCGTCAAGTTAGGCTCTAAGGTAACGTATCACAAGCATTGGCATAGAGACTGGACTGCGCCTTCGGATTTCTGGTTTCAAGTACACACATGGAGCAAAGCGTGAGAAAGACAAAACACTTTCTAGATGGTAGGTCTAAGCCAGGGATTCCCAAACTATTTTGGCCAAGAGACGCCTTATCCAAAATGAACTGCTACCTCAGACCCATAGCTAAAAAAAAAAGCTTAAAAACTTGAGTCTTTAAAAGTATAACAAATACAGGGTGACTTTGAAATCAGTCGACAAATTGATAGGGGAGTATCAGCACCGTTAGTACTTACATTATGCATTGACAAATTGCGAATTTAAATTGAAAAAAAAACATCCGATTTTATTGCTTAAAACGACGGTGACAGGTCTATTAAGGTTTAGCAAACTAAAAGAATCAGTACATTATCATTATTTCCATATGTCTAAAACTTAAACAAATAAATAAAATGAACAAAGCTTAAAAATCGTACGACGCGCTATAAAATCATATGATCATAATTTCGTAAAAATGTAGTTCATTCAAAGGGTCATTGATCATAAACACCAAATAAAGAAAGTACAGAAGGTAACATTCAAACAACGCGCTCAATAACAACGGACACTTAAACACCGTTCACGGACACAAAATCTCGCGTCGCCTTCCGAACTACGTGGTCTAAAGTGATATTTATACCCTGTTCCATGTGAACGATGTGTATGTGCGCGTCGCTACGTATGAACGTTATCTTCTGTACTCTCGGTGTTTTGTGTAATGCACTCCCGACGACAAACCCGATCGGGGATTCCGCCGGCTGGCACGTGTAACGCGGGTGGTGCCGCTGCGGGGAATGAAACATATCGATATCGATACTTTTTCGAAATCACATACAGTACTCCCAAATTAATAATGCACATGCAGATCTTCGCTAATTGTCGTATTCCCGGAAACACTCGAATCATGGAATCGTAAGAGCCCTAAACAAGGCATTTGCATTTTGCACCTTGTTTAAAAGAGATAGGAGTCAATATCATGTGTGCACAATCGAAAACAAATCGGGCGTTCGGCAGCTGTCGCCGGTCAGCGAAATGTCTGTCAGTCGTCTTTATATATTGGTAGTGACTGCACGTGTTCTCTATTTGTGGAAATATATAGAGCTGCTATTACACACCCTTCTTGGTAAATATAATTTCAACATTAATTAGCTTATTCAGATTTAAATAGTATATTTTGAAAAAAGGAAAATAAATAACATATTTCACGTTTTTTTAATATTAAAAAAATAAAATACCTACATTAAATACATATTAAGTACTAGAAAAACATTTAAAAAATGAGATTTATTTAAATTAAATAAATAGATAAACATGCATAAAAAATATATACCTAACTCTGCCCATGCCATTTTCTTTCAGACGAATTCTTCCAAAATGGATAAATTTAAACGTGGAAAACCGCTTAATTCACAAGCACGGCAAATGGTATTTAATGTGTACCTTTATTTCTTAAATGAAGCCAATGTTTTCAACAGAGACCATGATGGTTATTTTAAAAAAATTCAAGACCGTGTTACAAAAGCTACAGGAATTTCGCGACGAACTTTGAGTAATATCTTAAACGAAAAAAAACATAATCAATCAAAGAAATTTTCTACACCGAAAAAAGGAAGACCTAAAAGTAGATTTCGGCTGGTACTTGATGATTTCGACTACTGTGTTATTCGTAATATGATATACAATTTTCAATTGACGCTGAAAGAACTCCCAACTGTAAATAATTTAAGAATAAAGTTGATCGAAGCTATTAATTTCAAAGGCTGTGCCGAGACTTTAAGGTTGATCTTGAAAGACATGGGGTTTAGGTTTCTGAAAACTGATAATAACAGACAATTACTTATGGAAAAACATGATATACGCCTAAAAAGGATCAAATATCTCAGAGAAATACAACAGCTGAGGAGTTCTGGTAGAAACATAGTATTTATGGACGAGTCGTATGTGCACACATCACATACTAAGGGTAAAACTTGGCAAGATAGCAACAAAAAAGGTATCAAACAACCCATTTCCAAAGGAGAGCGAATAATTATTGTACACGCAGGCAATGAAAAAGGCTTCGTCCCAGGGGCTCTAATGTTACATAAATGTGTCGACTCAGAAGGTGACTATCATAAAGAAATAAACGCGGAACGTTATCAAACTTGGCTACGCAATCAATTGATTCCCAACTTGCCTCCTAATAGTGTGTTGGTAATAGACAACGCCCCATATCATAATAAGCTGTCTGTGAAACCACCAAACTCAAACACATCTAAACCACAAATGACAGCTTGGTTACAACAACACAACATTCCGCATGACCCAAAGAAACTGAAACCCGATTTGTATAAAATTATACAAAGATACAAAGAAAATTACACAGAATTTGCCATTGACCGTATAATGGAGGAACATGGGCATAAAATTATACGATTGCCACCATATCATCCCGATTTTAACCCTATTGAAAATATTTGGTCCCAAATAAAGCAACACGTGGCCAAGAGAAATATTGCAATGACTGTGACGTCAGTTAAAGATGCTATATTAGAAAAAATCAATAAAATAGGACCAGAAGAATGGAAAAAAGTTTCTGATCATGCGGTTCAATGCGAAGATGAATATAGAAAATTTGAGCCAAGAATCGATAGTTATTCCGATAAACTGATTATTTACACAGGTGATAGCAGTGAGGAAAGTGTAAATGAACAAGAGCATAATGAAACTTCTGATGAATCTGCGATGTCGGGAATAGAGGTCTTCCTCGATTCTGATTAATTTTTTTATAATTGTATTATTTTTCTGGAATGATTAGTGCTGTAAACAAATTTGAACTGAGATTTTGATTATATTTTATGTAAACCTCTATTTGAAAACGTTTTTTTCTCCTTCTAATAAAACCTTATGTTATTTAAACCTTTTCCTCCATAATTACACCAACTTCGGTAAGACACTTGAAAACTAATCACTCCAACAATGATTGTAGCGTTTTCGCTATTTACTTACATGGAATTATCGAATCAAATTTCGTTACAGGTAAATCAAATCTGTTTTAGCACAAAACACATAATATATAAAATTAGGCATAGAGAAATTGCTCTTAACCACTCTATATAAATATCGTCTTTCGACGCTCGGGTAATACGACCGTTGCCGAACAATGACGAAGATTTCCGAAGATTTCTATGCGCATTATTACTTTTGGAGTACTGTACTTGTAAAGTAGCATTCTTGAATGTAAAGGATTTATATTTTTACAAGTGTTAATAGTTTTTTAGAAAGCTTCTAGTACGTTCGCATACTCTATCCAGTATTCTAATAAAGTTTGTTAGGATTGTTGTCGAGTACATTTTAAACAAACTTCATTTATTTATAAAAAGAGGAATTGAAAACACAAATCATACTTACTAAGAACAATTAAATACATTAATACCAACACAGTATGCGAGTCACTTCAGTCCTCGTAAGTACAAGTACGAGTGAATAATTACAAGTATGTAACTAAAATAAGTAATGATCATTATCTACTATAGTATCATCCCTAAATGGCGCGGGCGCGAGCCAATCGTTGCAAACAATTTCACCAGTCGGACGAAAGCTTAATTAGGTGACGGTCGTGTGCTGCATAAAAAAGTAATCGATTGTGTAGTTATCGAAGTTGTGTACTGTTAAGTGATAAGTTTTCGAAGATGCCTAGGGGTACGAGAAGAAACAGTGAACTTTTTGATAACCAACAAATTTTAAATGTGGTGATTTGGTATAGCCAAACTAACAATTTAAAGGAAACGCAGCGAAGATGGCGAGAAAATTATCCACGGCAAAACCAACCGTCCTTAGAGAGGATACTAAGTGCCACTCTAAACCTTTTGGACTTCGGTAAGTAGTCTTTATGACCCACCCATGCCATGTAAAAGTATGAAGTAAAAATTGGTTTTACATTGTTTTGTTTCGCGGCATGATAGGTAGGTTAGGTACAGATAGTTCGTCGATTCGTTACCGTACCTAAAATAAGGCAGTGGACTGTATAAATATTATAATGGATAACAAAGAATCGTACAGCTGTTAGTCGCGGTACTTAAATATGAGGACAAATAAATTGATACAAAAATGAGGTGCGCGAGCGCGGTTGTGCGTTGAATACATGCGCTGCGGTGCGGCGGCGGGCGCGTCGACCGGGGAGTCCCGCTCCCGCACCCCGCCGTCCCCTCCGCGCCGCCTGATCGCGGCGGGCGCTGTGTTGACTGAATGACTCAATACTCTGTCTGTATTCATTCATGCTCACGGAAACAAAAAACGGCGGCGCATGGAGTTACATATTAGATACTAATGTATTTTTTTTGTATTTTAAAGTATCATAGAACATTAATATTTTCTTCTAATAATATGTCCTAAAAATTCTTGGCTACACGCAGGTTTACTCATTGAAGTTTGTCGACTCAATTCAAATTCATCCTCTATATGTCCTACTAAAATATTAGTCATTGTCATAACGTTACGTGTACCAACACGTAATACAATATCTTAAACATGTCGAATAAGTGCTGTTAATCAAAGGGGTCGATTCATAGACATCGTCTACCCCCAAAGTCAGTTTTCGTTTGCCGACCCCTGGGAAACCGATATCGGCCCCTTTTCGGGGGGTTACCGTTAACGGGGAGGGTTAGTTATTTTAACAGTTGCGGTTGGAGGGGATTATAGCAAGTGAAACTACTTGGCAAATGAGACTTACTAACTAATGTCTCAAATGAGGAGCGGAGTGTGGTGACAATCGGATATTTGCCAAACAAGAACTTGGATGTCTTGATACTGTTATGGACTAGCGTGACGCTTACCATCGGGCTCACGACCTGCTCGTCTTTTCATTTAATGGTATAGAATAAACAACATTCGCGCAGCCAGTAATTGTCTTTATCCAGAAATCTGATGGTCCACGTCACTGCGCACGTTGGCGATGTGCGTACGTGTGCGGATATGGGCTCGCGTACAACTAATCCGTTATCGGCCGAACTATGCTCGGACGTCATCTTCCAAACACGGCTGATCGAATCGTATGTAAAAGAAAAAAAATAACCTGTCAGTAAAATCAATTTACGGAGGATAATTTTACGTGATAACGTCATAAGAAAACATTGATGATTGAATAAACAACCATGCCTCTTGTGACACCGTTTTTTTCCCCCAGTTGTATCGCATGTTGCTGCAATCGCCAAAACATTGATGACATTGTAATAAACAACCATGCCTGTCATTCGTGAGTGCAGCTGGTTATCGATTTATAAGACGTTATCACGTCCAAAGAACGCTTACTACCACTACAACCGTCGCACTGTATGAAAATCGCGTTGGCCGATGACGCCGGAGCATATTTCGGCCCATAACTGATTAGGTGTACTTGTGCTTGTTGTGACTAACATTAACACTTTGCCCACAGTATCCACTGCTGCTTCTACCGGTGTTCGGTCGCCTGCACGAGTTATGTTCAACGGCACTGGCCCGACCTGATCTTAGTGCAGTTGAAAGCGTCACGTTACAAGAAGCGTTATTGCTGGTGTCCAATCACTTCTGCTGTTACGAGAGACAGAGTCAACTTGTGGCACAGGTAACTAGCACTATTCTTTTTGTTCAATTTTTATTGTACTAGCCCGCGGCTGTGCCTGCGTGAATATCGGTTATTGCGATTATCATATATCGTTATCGTGTTACTTTCACATTTATAACATTAGTTTGGATTCATAAAATATGAATCTAAACTCATGATAAAAGTAAGATTACAAATCAATCATATTTATTAAAAGCATTGGTTTATAATCTTTTTAGGGTTCTGTAGCCAAAATGACAAAAACGGAACCGATATAGTTTCGTCATGTACGTCTGTCTGTCTCTCCGTTACAGGCATTTTACTCTAAATATTGATTACATTTGGTGAAAAGCTGTCTTATAGTAACCGCTACTTAGTTTGATAGGTAAATAATAAAAATAATTATTTTTAGGGGGACATTTTTGGAAATAATCGCTCTGAAAGTGTCCCACCTCCCGCTCCAATTGGCCCACTGCAAACTCTTAACCAATCAAAGAGAAAACGCGGTAAATGATTCGATCTCGTAAACGTAAAACAAACTCGCACCAAGTACTCTTGTCTAATTTCTGCATTCGAGCGCGGCATCCGCGCATTATGGATATGCAATTTGACGTGTACGTGCACGGCGTCGCCCACCGACGACGTATGCGTGTTGCGCACGCATTCGGTGTGCTTGAGCCTTTGCGGTTGTTGTATAATGGTATCAAGCGGTATTTCAATAAATGTGCAGGTGCTCGGCGACTGCAGTTCCCGCTGGGCGAGCCTGAGCCCGCACGTGTCGAGCGCGGCGGGGCTGGCGCGGCTGGTGGGGCTCGACGTGGCGCCCAGCGACGCGGAGGACGAGCGCGGCCGCGCGCGCCGCACGCTGCTGCACGCGCTCACGCTCGTGCTCGGCGTCGTCAAGCGCACGTGCGTGCCGCCCGACCCCGACAAGGTAACCGACCGTCAAACGGCGACGCGAAACACAACCAACGTAACTTGACCGGATTGAAGTTAGGTTTTTATCGCGATGATGATGCGACTCTAAAATTACTTACGAAAATGATTAATTATGTTTAATCGATTAAAAATACTAACAACATTTTAATTCAACAATATAAAAACACTATTTAAATGAGTTCATAAAAGTTTAAATTTAGAACAGTTACAGTAAATACTAAAGAAACTTTGAAAAAATATTTCTTTACGAAAATAATCATAAAAAACATGAGTTAGTAATACTAATTATGACAATGTAATGCGTAATCGCATCTCTAATTCTCTTGGTTTAGTTACCGCCCCCGCTTTCTGTCACCATGTCACCATTTACTTCCAAAAAATGCATCTGCGCAACCGCTTGTCGCCTACTTCAGTCCGGCCTAGTTACGTTGATCCAACTGTAGCTACATATTACCATTCAAAATAATTGTGAAGTAACCCTAGAAAGAAAAAAAAACAACCGAAAATGCTACATACTAACACACTCCCATTGCACTGTCAGGCAGCCCGCGGCGGGTTCGGCGGCGGCGTGACGCCGGCCGGCAACCCCGTGTGGCGCAACCCGTGCGCGTCGCACGTGCTGCCGCTGTTCCCGGGCGCGCTGTCGCTGGCGCGCGCGCTGCACGAGCTGCACGCGCCGGCGCACGCGGCGCTGCGCCACGCGGCGCACGCGCGCGCGCTGGCGCCGCCCGCGGCCGAGCGCCGCAACCTGCTCGGCATCCGCGAGCACGACGCCGCGCCCTCGCCGAGACCGCAGGTGCCTTACATCCACAACCCTCCTAAATCTTAGTCTAGTTTTTTGTTCAAAAGCAAGCATTCATTTTAGGTATTTAATTGGAATGAAAAGTATTTCATTTTTTACTTATCAGTTCAAAATTGTTACTTTGCCATTCAAATATAATTATTATATACTGGATGCCAATCTAGTAAGTTGTGTACCCGCAGGAGGGAGATCACACCATGTTACTCTACTGAAATAAAAAAAAAATAGTACTGTCCGACCGAAGGTTCGGTTTCGGATAAAAAACGAATTTTGGATTAGTTTCGATTTCGGCTGTAGTTTGACCAACACTACGGCCGAAACCGAAACTATGTTTGAGAGATTCCGCTCTGCGATCGAACATTTTGGATACATTGAACTGCGTACGGTTAGCCACTTATGCTTTAGCGCTCACAGTCATGTCATGACTTACTTAACAGATAAGACGACAATAGATAGAAGGATTTTTTACGAGGTTCTTCCTTAGATTGTATTAATGCGTGGGTTTTCGTACATCACAAAAATGGTTAAGTATTTATTACTAGATTTTTGTAATACTAGATTGTTGTATATAACTTTGCAACATTTTGTATTTTTTTCAAAGAAATGAAACCTATACATTTATAACTTGTCCTAACTGACTGACAGATTTATCAATGCAGAGCTTAACCACTGGCGTTACGCCGTTTAAGTGTAGACCTCCAATAACGCAGATTTTTTTGGCAATAAGTTCCTCAAAAGGCATAGGAATGGTTAGTTTGTACGAAACTGTCTGTGAAATTTTGTATTTGGATTTTCATTTGAAAGCGTTTTACAAAATCAACCCAAGAGTAAAATAAAATAATAAAATATGTGAAGTTAGATCTCTAAATTTAAAAATTTGGATCTTGAATTAAAAATAAAAAGACTCGTTCAAACTTTGAGTGGGTGAAATAAGAGTTGAATGATTTTTAAACTCTACGCGGACGAAATTGCGAGCGAAAGCTTGTATAGAATATGTACAAAAAATAAAATATATTTTTTTATAAAATTTATAGGTAGTAAGGTAGACGTGGACATTGATTTTCGCCCATCTGATAACCACATGAGACTTATTTTTACCTGCGACGCCCACGGAGACGGTCTATGCGTTTGGGGTAAGATGAGTTTGTGTGCGTGTCTGTTACCATTTTTTTTTAAACGGCTGGGCCGATTTCGTAAGGGTTTTTACTCTGTCTGAGTCCCATTTCTGAGCATATACTGTTTAATGTTAAAGAACTCCAGGGCACCATACACACGCTCCAGTACACGCGTTTGTTTCTCTAAGACGGTCAAGTTCATATTTTTATTATTACAAAGAATTATATATTAGTTCCGTTACAATGAAATGTTTACTCTCAACACGAGTAGGAACAAAATTTTGAAATAAAAACAAAATTTAAAAATTTCCATATTTTTTTTATGTAAAAAGAATCATATAAATTTTTAAAACACCACGACTAACAAGAGCTAAGTAACCGAAGAAAATTCAACTTATTTTATTTTGTTTTCATTCATCAAATTTTATTGATTAAGACACAAAACACGAATAAGATTTTAAGACTTATGATAGCTTGCCAAGCGAAAAGTATTCATGCCTATATTTTTTCGATTTTAAAACTTCAAAGCATGGCAATAGTATTCCATGAACGGACTTTTGCAGGCAGGCTTTTTTTTTTCTTTTTATTACATTTCGGAGCAGCTCGTCTCGATCCGTGCGAGCTTCGTACAGACGTACCATATACGTTCGCTTAACGTATATACGTTAAGCGAACGCTCGGCCGAGCTACATGGTGTGACGAGGCGGCGTGGGGGGTGTTGGTTTTATTTTCGTTACGGTATTTCTTGATTCGGTCGCCGCGCTCAACCACCGCGATAAAAGCTATACAATAGCTTAAAAAAAAATAGCCGTTAACACTTTTCGATAGGCAAGCTATCATAGGCATATTTATAAAGCAATGAAATTTGATACAAAATTTGTGTCATCTGGTTATCAGATGGGTGTAAGTCGATGTTCCACGTCACTTAGGCCATAAAAGAAATGAATAACTTTAAAGACGATAACATTTTTGTTACTTTTTTCAGAAAAACATGACCTTACATGGCAGTTTCGGTTTTTCGCCGAAAATGAAACCGTAGCCGAAATTTTGGTTTCGGTCTCGGCCGTGAAACTAGTTTCGGTCGGACACTAAAAAATAGTACCTGTACCATTAAGCCGCTATCACTCGGGCGTTTTATAAGCGTTGGCGTTTCTCCAACGCCTGCGCAGCGACAACGCTGTGCAGACGCGACGTTAACATTGCGTTCTTTAGCAAGAGTTACAATCGCGCCGTCCCGCTCTGTCCATGGAGGCGCGGGCGAGGGTTACGACCGACGGCGAATACCAAGGTAGCTGCTTTAACGTTAGCGTCGTAAGTAGCAACGTTAAAGTCGCGTTTTCGCAGCGTTGTCGCTTTGCAGACGTGGATCTCCCATCCACGTTACTTCCTGACGGCGACGCTCGTAAAACGCTAGTAGCGTAGTGGCCTTAGGTAGTAAAAAAGTGGATTCAACTTCATACTGTAACATTAAACAGGACCGCATGCAGAGCTTCCTGCACACACTGCACGAGAACGTCTGCCACCTAGTAGGCGCGGCGGCCGCTACATTAGGCCGCGAACTGTACGCGGTACCCGGCCTCGCGCCCTTCCTCTGCGACTCTCTACTACACGGGCTGGAGTACCTGCCCGACCACTGGCTCCGGCCCATCGTGAGGAACGCCATGAAGCCGCTCCTGCACCACTGTCCGCCCGCGCACTACGCCGACGTCGCGTTACCGTTACTTGAACACTACGCGCCGCGCAGTAAGTTGTAGTTTCGTATTACGTGAACTGCTACGGACTTGATTGCTCATATTGAAACAAACAGTCCGGTAGAGCGTCATTATCAGCAAGTGATAGATATGGGATGACTTGAAATCGTTTGAGTGTTACCAAAGAAAGAGAAATATTATATTGAATTGAAAATGGACGTATGTACCAGGGCTCGGAAACCGGTTAAATTTCCAAACCGGTTTAGGTCATTGACCCTGAACCGAAATGAATTCTGGTTAAGGTTATTTTTACCGGTTATTTACCGGTTAAAGTGGGAAACCGGTTTTTCACAAATTCCGATACTTTTCAGCGAAATAAACCGGTTAATTTGAATTTCAAAGACATCAGTAAGTACGCCATCTCTAGTAATTTTTTTGTACTTATATTCGAATTGAGTGTTTCGTCAATTTAGTTAGCGTTCAGATTCACAGAGTATTTTGTATATGTTCCTATACATTTACGTTTGCGTACTGAATCATAATAATAATTATGTGAAATTGTGAATATTAGTAGTTACATTTCTTAACATACAAAAAAGCTATAAATCCTTATCAACGAATAAAAGTCTTACCGGATAGTCAACCGCTTTTTCTTGGTGTTGACGAAAATATACTTACCAATACAGATGATAGTAAGTAAACATACAGTGAAATAAAGTAAAATTTAATGAAATCTAAAACGTAACATACTATCTATACTAATATTATAAAGCTGAAGAGTTTGTTTGTTTGTTTGAACGCGGCAATCTCAGGAACTACTGGTTCGAATTGAAAAAAATATTTTTCTGTTGAATAGCCCATTTATCGAGGAAGGCTCCTATAACATAACTACGACCAATAGGAGCGGAGCAGCAATGAAAAATGTTACAAAAATGGGAAAAAATTACGCAAACGAAGTTGCGCGGGACAACATATAGTGACTTTATTCTTTGGAGTTTGATTTTGGCTTTTGTGATTACCATTTTTTTTAAAAACAAATTCAAAATAAATGGTAATCACATACCTAATAACACGTGTCTTATTGCGCCTACAAACACAACAAACCAGAAGGCTCTCTCACACATAATACTCGGTTTCTCATACATAATAGAATTATTGTAAAAATCTGTGTTGCTTATACAGTTTCAAATTTTGTTTCTATTACATTATTCCGTTAAAATTTATCAACAATGGCTATCTACTTCATCATCAACCTGTATCGGTCCACTGCTGGACATAGGCATCTCCTAATTTTTGCCACAACAGCCGGTCCTCTGCCTTCCGCATCCAGTCCATCCCAGCCACCTTATTCAGGTCATCGGACCTGGCTGGGGGCCGTCTTACCTTACGTTTACTAAGTCGCGGTTTCCAATCTAGGACTTGATTGCTCCAGCGGCCATCGGTCTTTAAGCAGATATGGCCAGCCTATTGCCACTTCAGCGTGCTTAACTTGCGAGCTATGTCAATAACTTCTTCAAGTTCTTTGTCTGATGACCTCATTGCGAATTTTATCCTCCCAAGCATAGGTCGCTCCATAGCCCGCTGCACGACTTTGTTTTTTTTGGACTAACCCAACCGTAATAAATGTCTCGGCACCGTAGGTCATAACAGGTAGGACGCACTGGTTACGTTGGTCTTCAGGCATTGCGGTAGAGGCGAAGTGAAAACTCGATGAAGTTTGCTAAACGCTACCCAACCCAATTGAATCCTTCTATCGACTTCTGGCTCGAAGTTGCTTCTACCAAGTTGGATTTTGCCGTAGGTAACTTGAACGTGACTTTGATTTGTTTCAAATTCATGCCGAGACCCACACATCTAGAGGCTCCATTTAGGCTGTGCAGCATTTCGCTGAGCTGCTCCAGCGACTGCGCTACTATGACAATATCGTTGGAAAACCGAAGGTGCGAGATTTACTCACGGTTTATGTTTATGACCTGTCCAAACCAATCAACAGCTTCGAGGATATGACGCTCTATTGAATTCGTCTTGCAGTCCTGAATCTGTACGGTCATGGTGGCGGTGTCATACAAGCATCTCAACAACTCGATGTATCGCCAGTCAATGCGACATCAGCGAGCGTCCAGAACCGCCCAAGTTTCGATGGAGTCGAAGGCTTTCACGTAGTCCACAGAACCCATACACAGCGGCTGATTATACTCTTTGATTTGATTATGTATGGATGTGGTCCACGGTGCTGAAGCCTTTTGGAAACCCGGCTTGTTTCGGGGGCTGGAAATCGTCAAGTTTTCTAGCGAGGCGGTTGGTGATCACTCTCGAGAACAACTTGTAGACGTGGCTTAGGTATGAGATAGGTCTGTAGTTCTTTAACAAGGGGTTATCATTTTTTTTAAGAACAGAGCCACCGCACTCTAGCCTTAGTCAAACCTTAGTGAATGACGTAGTTGATGAGATTCGCTAGCTCTTTCAGGACTGGGGTCTTGCCTGCTCTCAAAAGCTCTGTAGTGATTCTGTCATTACAGGGCACTTTGTCATTCTTAAGTTGCTCGAAAACTGCCCCGACCTCGCCCTGGTCGACATCCGGGATGTCCTCGGTATTACGGTATTAGCACGCGAGTGGGGTTCTGTGATCATCGACGCGAAGTCCCATAGGTTTAGCCATCCGTGATGCATGCACGTGTCTATAAAAACTCTTGATTTCCCCAAATATCTCGAACCTTGAGGTTTTGCCACCCGCTGTGTTCAGTTTTGTCATACAGGGTCTGCTGCTGTGAGAAAATCGCAGTTTCAATGGTGCAAGTGCTGTAGCGTAGGAGGTCAGGTCGTGTTAGCTTCCTGATCTTCAAGTTTATGGCTCTCCTGCCTGACAAAGACATCTGCATGTCTCATCTTACCCTCATTAGTTCGAGAATCTCGAGTGAGAGTACGAACTCCCTCTTTCCACGTTTTTCGGGAAACCTCTTCCGAGATACATCCTGTAGCGTTTTGACCACTGTGTCGGTTTTCTCGTTTGTGTATCCAGCGATGCGAAATGGTTCTGAAGCTCCAACTGGAACTTTTCGGGGCCTAAGGCTATCTGGGGGCAGTAGGTCGGAGAATAGGCCTCATCATTTGGAGTCTTTTGGCCTTGAAGCTAATGTGATGAACAAGTGTACACACCGCCGAAGAAATATTACACGCCAGTGTGCAGATGTCGTTAGTGTTGTGTGTCGAAGTACCGACAGTTCCGTAATAGTGAGTGATGAAAATCAAGCGAGGGTAGTTTCCGGAACCCGCGCTTTAAGGGGGCGTGCGTGGTGATTACAACTTTTCATCAAATATTTCGATTTATTGGTCTCTTGATTTTAATCGAACATAGAATAAATCTTATTTTATTTTCTTTTTTCCATGATGAATATACATACAATTAGTATAATTGACCTACAACTAAACAACGGCCGCACGCTTGTAGTTTTGTAGGGAACATGATTTAACACGACGCACGACGACGGTCTAACCCATACACGTGGGATAGAAAAAGCACTAAGTTTCAGTGACGTAAGACCGAACGACCGTGCCATGCGTCGTGAGTCGTTTGTTTGAATTTAACCGGTTAATTCAGCTCACAATATCGGTTAGCATCAGTTATGAAATTACGCTCTCTGTTTTAACCGGTAATCAAAATTATTTCGTTTATGATTAATACCGGTATCTTGATTAACCGGTTAATCAATGAGCACAATTAAACCGGTTTTATTAACAATAATAACCGCTATTTATAAACCGGTTCCGAGCCCTGGTAAGTACTCTGCCAACTTGCAACGATTTTGTGTACTAAATTAAATGTCTTTGCCCATTTGCGTCTTGTGTGTGCGGTGTGTATTTGATTTAGTCCGTAGTCTAGCATGATTGTTTTGTTTCAGTGTTGACTCATTTGACATTACGTTGGGACTACATTACATCGCTTTACGAGTCTGGTAAATTAGAAGAGGAGGGTGGTAGTGAATCCCAGGAGGTTCTCGAAGACATTCTGGTCAGAAATCTCACGCGGGAACACCTCGAGGTTCTTAAGGTAAGGAGCGATTTCTCTTATTTTATTACAGGTCGAAATCTTGTTTTTTTTTAATCCATTTTTGGTTTACTAATTGGACAATACAGACAACAGAAACAATTTTCATAGGTTGGTATTGCGACATGCAATTTAATTTCTGGAAAAAATATCTAAAATTTTAACAAAGTAATGGCTGTATTTACAATTGTTTGAGAACTTTTACTAAAGGTTGCGCATTCAAAACTAAAATTGGACATATGGTCCCTCAATGGGAATGCGAGTTATTTATTGGTGAGTACAAGCAGAGATAAGGTTTAAACGAAAAGCTCTTTAAAAAAACGTTTTTAAATAAAAAGCAACAAGTACACTTTAACATACAAACAAATTCGTTTTTTACTTATTGCCTACACTTATGTTTAAACAATCTTATTTCTTTATAGATAAGTCACAAAATGACATTGACATCAAACATTTAAAAAAAGGTATACGTATTTCATAAACTTATAGCTTAAAGCCAACATTGTTGTCAAAACAGTTAATAGAGAACAATTAAACTTTGACATTAAATGTCGAAATAAGTACAACTAATTTCGAATACATTTAAAACCTACACTTATTTCTGCACGAATAAAAAGTAACCTTATTTCTTTGTTAACGCACATTATATGCCAACGAAAAGTACTATATGTAGTTTTATTTTTACTTAAAGCCATCTATTCATAAGCAACCTTATTTCTTTACGCATAAAGCATAACTTGAACATTACTAGATCCCAAAAAGTGCGACAAAATTATGTTGACGTAGTTGTCACTTTTATTGGAAGCACAACATTGTTTCTTTATTTGATAGGATATGCTTTCATTTTATTTTTTACACTTTGACGTACTTGATATTTAACGCTTTTTTAATCCAATGCAAAGTTTTGTTTAGTTCGCCTTTCGTTATTCTCGGATGAGTGTATGTCGCTCGCTTGCTGTATTATTAAAAAGCGGTTTTTTAAGCGGGCTTATAAAAATAAGTACAAAGATTAAACGTTTAAAAAAAATATTTTATCACATCTCTAAGCACAACTAAACAGTATGAATGATGTAATTGCAGTGAATGTAGGGCCGGGCGACGAAGGAAATAAAGCAAAAAAATAATAAAGCTTAAGCGTACATTGCTTGCTCTGTACGCTTAAAAAATATTAGTGTATTGCCTCATCTTGTAACCAGTGAGGATTTAAAAGCTAGAGCATGTAAAAAGGGCTGTTACATTTATTTGATTATTTTTGCTACAGATATCACTAGTGGACGGTGGCCTAAGCGTGGAGACGAACGCTGACGACATGGAAGAAGATTCACTAAACGTGACCAGCGGGCAGCGCGGGGCCGACACGGTGTCCGAGCTGGGCGCGTTAGTCCTGGGCGCGGCCGAGGCCGGGCCGGCGGCGCTGTACTGCGTGCTGCGCGCTCTCACGTGGGCCGACTCGACGTCATCGCTGCGCGCGGGCGCGCTGGCGCTGCCGGCGCTGCGCGGCGCGCTGGCGGCGGGGCGCGTGGGCGCGCCCGAGGCGTGCGCGGCGCTGGGCGCCGTGCTGCAGGCGCTGCGCGTGCACGGCCAGCACGACGCCAACCAGGCCGCCTTGTTGGCGCTCGCCGTGCAGGTGCGTCGCTCACTGCCGACCTACTGCGTTCATATACCTACCGAACTTCCGCCGTCATGCTGATACCGAACATTACATTTTACCGATTTTACTAATTTTATAGTAAGCGGGCCCACAGTATAGAACGACTGTCACTGACTTAAGCTTGTTAACGATTGTTTAACCTGCATTGTTTTTAAACACTTCTTTTCTTTCCGTATCTTTTTCATTCTTTCTCTTTATACTTTCATCCTATCTCTATTATCTGTCCTACTACTACTATATAGATACAAAGAACCGTGTTCAGTAAAATGTATTTTTAAATCGAATTACCTCCGAAAATTTATAACCCTACTAATATGTATGTCTGGGACATACAGGATGACTTTGAATTGTGTCAACAAACTTCAATGAGCAAACCTGCGTGTATCCAAGAATTTTTAGGACATATTAGAACAAAATATTAATGTTCTATGATACTTTAAAATACAAAAAAAAATAATCGTAAGTATCTAGTGAGTAATTCCATGCGTCGCCGTTCTTTGTTTCCGTGAGCTTGCTTGGGCATGGGGGGGGGGGACATGAAGACTACTTACCGAAGTCCTCTTTTTGGTTGGTTGGTGGTTTTAAGTAGCACTTAGTATCCTCTCTAAGGACAGTTGGTTTTGGTGTGAATAACTTTCCCACCATCTTCGCTGCGTTTCCCTTAAATTTTTGGCCCCAGCCATCTTCGAAAACTTATCACTTAACAGTACACAACCGACTCTAATCAGCGCACTCACACGACCGTCACCTCATTAAGCTTTCGTCCGACCGGTGAAATTGTTTATTTACATTAGCAACGATTGGCACGCGCCCGCGCCTGTTAGGGATGATACTATGGGAGCAAATGAAATTTATCGATATTTCCGTAGATAATGATTATTACTTTTTTATTTACGTTCTTAGTATGATTTGTGTTTTCAATACCTCTTATCTTTTTATAAATAAATGAAGTTTGTTAAAAATGTACTCAACAAGAACCTTTAATCCTCAGTTTATTACGATTCTGGATAGAGTATGCAATTGTACTACAAATGTTAAATCGGTTTATTTCTAAATAACTTTAACACTTGTAAAAATCAATTCATTACGATTTCGAGTAAAAGTATCGATATGTTTCATTCTTGCCTGCGGCACAACCCGCTTTACACGTGCCGGCCCGGCCGGGGGAATCCCCGAACGGGTTTGTCGCCGGGAGTGCATTACACAAAATACCGAGAGTACAGAAGGTAACCTTCATAAGTAGCCACGCACACATACACATCGTTCAGATGGAACAGGGTATTAAAGATCACTTACGACCACGTTGTTCGGAAGGCGACCCGAGATTTCGTGTCCGTGAACGGTATTTAAGTGTCCGTTGATATTGCGCGCGTTGTTTGAAGCAGGGCTCGGAACCGGTTTATAAATAGCGGTTATTATTGTTAATAAAACCGGTTTAATTGTGCTCATTGATTAACCGGTTAATCAAGATACCGGTATTAATGATAACGAAATAAATTTGATTACCGGTTAAAACAGAGAGCGTAATGCTAACCGATAATGTGAGCTGAATTACCCGTTTAAATTAAAAAAAACGACTCGTGACGCAAGGCACGGTCGTTCGGTCTCGACCTCACGTCATTGAAACTTAGTGCTTTTTCTTTCCCACATGTATGGGTTAGACTGTCGTCGTGCGTCGTGTTAAATCATGTTCCCTGCAAAACGACAAGCGTGCGGCCGTTATTTAGTGTAGGTTAATTATATTAATTGTGTGTATATTCGTCATGGGAAAAAGAAAATAAAATAAGAATTTTGATGAAAGGTTGTAATCACCACGCACGCCTCCGTAAAGCGCGGGTTCCGGAAACTACCCTCGCTTGATTTTTATCACTCAGTATTACGAAACTGTCGGTACTTCGACACACAACACTAAAGACATCTGCACACTGGCGTGTAATATTTGTTTCAACGGTGTGTACACTTACTCATCGCGGGATTTTACGATATTGAGAAACGATACCCATCTTCTAGGTTAAAATTGACGTGTTTTTTATTTTAACCTCTTCCCGCGCCATGCGGGAGTAGTAGTGACGGTCAGTGGAGGGGATCTGTGGTTCGTGTAGTTCAATCAGTTCATTAATGAATATATACGCGATTAAGACCCGCAGCTTATAAAACTCCATAATCTGTACAAATCGTGAAAGTTTACGAACTAATAAGCTTAGAACTTATTTAGAAGTGCTAACCAATTACGAAATAAAGTTTTGAATTATTACATGGTCACTACATTACACTTGGCCAGCGGAACTTACATACGTATCACTAAATACAAAATGTTGTGAGACATGAATCATTTAATACATCTACTGTTGCGTCTACAGACGAGTCCGTTAAAGTGGATGATGATGAAAGGATAAAAAAGCTCACTACAACGTTGTTATGGAAGATTTCAATGCTAATGTGGGAGTACAAAAACGCGGCGAAACGAAAATTGGACCTAACTGTGTAGGGCGCAGAAATCACAGAGCCCAAATGCTCATTAATTTTCTACAGTCGTCGGGGCTTTTCTTAATGAATTCTTTGTTTAAGAAGAAGCCTCACAGAAAGTAGACATGGCAAAGCCCCGATGGTGTAATAAGAAACAAGATAGATTTCATCATTACGGACAAGCTGCAAATATTTAGAGACGTCTCGGTGATCAACAGGCTCAATACTGGCAGCGCTCACATATTGGTTCGAGGGTCTCTAATTATTAGCTTTACGGTCAAAAGACTCCAAATAATGAGGCCTATTCTCCGACCTACTGCCCCCCCAGATAGCCTTATGCCCCGAAAAGTTCTAGTTGGAGCTTCAAAACCGTTTCGCATCGCTGGAAACACAAACGAGAAAACCGACACTGGTCAAAACGCTACAGGATGTATCTCGGAAGTTGTTTCCCGGAAAACGCGAAAAAAGGGAGTCCGAACTCTCACTCGTGATTCTTGAACTAATGAGGGTAAGACGAGACACGCAGATGTCTTTGTCAGATATGAGAGCCATAAACCTGAAGATCAGGAAGCTGACATGACCTGACCTCCTACGCTGCAGCACTCGCAACATTGAGACGGCGATCGATCGAAATAGAGGCACTTAAGTTTTCTCACAGCAGCTAGGCAGACCCTGTCTGACAATACTAAACACAGCGAGTGGTAAAACCTCAAGGCTCGAGATATTTGGAGAAATTGAGAGTTTTTATGGACATGTATGCGTCACGGATGGCTAAACCTATGGGATTTAGCGTCGATGATCACAGAACCCCACTCACGTGCCACTATACCGAGGGCATATCGGATGTCGATCAGGGCGAGGTCGGGGCAGTTTTCGAGCAACTTTAGAATGACAAAGTGCCCTGTGATGACAGAATCACTACAGAGCTTTTGAGAGCAGGTGGGACCCCAGTCCTGAAAGAGCTAGCGAATCTCTTCAACTCCGTCATCCACCAAGGCTTAACACAAGCGTGTAGCGAGAGTGCGTGTCTCTTTTCTTAAAAAAATTATAACCCCTTGCTGAAGAACTACAGACCTATCTCATACCTGAGCCACCTCTACAAGTTGTTCTCGAGAGTGATCACCAACCGCCTCTCTAGAAAACTCGACGAGTTCCAGCCCCCGAAACAAGCCGGGTTTCGAAAAGGCTTCAATACCGTAGACCACATCTATACATGACTGCAAGACAAATTCAATAGAGCGTCATATCCCCGAAACTGTTCACCAACGCTCTCGAAGACATCTTCAAGACACTTGATTGGACTGGATAGGTCATAAACATAAACCGTGAGTAAATCTCACACCTTCGGTTTGCCGACGATATTGTCGTAGTAGCGCAGTCGCTGGAGCAGCTCAGCGAAATGCTGCACAGCCTAAATGGAGCCTCTAGATGTGTGGGTCTCGGCATGAATTTGGAACAAATCAAAAACGTGACTTTGATTTGTTTCAAATTTGGTAAAAGCAACTTCGAGCAAGAAGTCGATAGAAGGATTCAATTGGGTTGGGTAGCGTTTAGCAAACTTCGTCGAGTTTTCACTCCGCCTTAACCGCAATGCCTGAAGGATCAACGTAACCAGTGCGTCCTACCTGTTATGACCTACGGTGCCAAGACATTTATTACGGTTGAGTTAGTCCAAAAAAACAAAATTGTGCAGCGGGCTATGGAGCGACGTATGCTTGGGAGGATAAAATTCGCAATGAGGTCATCCGACAAAGAACAAAAGTTACCGGCATAGCTCGCAAGTGCTGGACAAAGGCATCTCCTAATTTTTGCCACAACAGCCAGTCCTCTGCCTTCCGCATCCAGTCCATCACAGCCACCTTATTTAGGTCGTCGGACCTGGCTGGGGGCCGTCCTATCTTACGTTATAGTACTCGATGTGGCAAGCTTTTGATAAAGTCTGGCATGAAGGCTTGGTATATAAACTGAAAACAATGTAACTAGATCAATTTGCTACTATCCTAGAATCTTACATTTCTAGTAGTGCATTTCGAATACGCCAAGAGGATGTTTATTCTAAAACTATAGAAATAAAAGCTGGAATTCCACAAGGCAGTGTTCTAGGACCGGTCCTGTACCTTTTATATACCCGTGATATTCCAGAGCTCGAAAATAATGCTATTGCACCCTTTGCTGACGATACAGCCATCATAGCAGTAGGAAATACCCACAACGAATCAGTAGAAAAGGTTTAAGTGGACGACAAAATGGAGAATAAAACTTTATGAGAGTAAGTCTGTTCACGTTGACTTCACAAATAAAAAAGGTCAATACTGCCCGGTGCTTATAAATGGCCAACCAATACCCTACTCGAACACAGTTAAGTACCTCGGTATGACGCTTGACGCAAAGATACGCTGGAAAGCACATGTCAAGAAAAAAAGAGAAGAGCTATCCCTACGCTACCAGAAGATGTACTGGCTACTGGGAAGACACTCTTCCCTCTCAGTATACAACAAAGTCCTGCTATATAAACAGGTGTTAATGCCAGTATGGACTTATGGTATACAGCTCTGGGGCTGTACCGTTCAGAGCAATCGACAAATAATACAAAGATTCCAGAACAAAGTGCTCAAGGATATTGTCAACGCCCCTTGGTACTTAAGAAACTGTGATCTCCACCGGGACCTTAAAATGGATAACATAGAGACAGTTATACAAAAAATAGCTGAAGCACATCAAAGCAGGCTTCAACAACACGTGAACGTCGAGGTAATCCAGCTCCTTGATACCACTGAGTTAAAAAGAAAATTGAAACGGCTGAAGCCGTTTGAATTAATGTAGTGTAACAGTGTCATATTAAATGTAGTGTAAGTGCAACGTAAAAGAACACATGAACAAAGTGACTTCACACATGTAATAGAAACAATAAGATAAGTGTTATTGGACACATTCTTAGATTTAAGTCCTTATAGCAATTTAGGTCATATTTAAATTACTCATTAGTCTTTAAGCTAGATTGTAATCTATATAAAGTATTGTAATAGATACTATATTATAAAAAAAAAAAATCGAACTAGTAGTTCCTGAGATTGCCGCGTTCAAACAAACAAACTCTTCAGCTTTTTAATATTAGTATAGAGAGTATGTTACTTTTTAGATTTAATTAAATTGTTTTACTTTATTTCACTGTATGTTTACTTACTATAATCTGTATCAGAAAGTATATTTTTGTCAACACCAAGAAAAAGCGGTTGACTATCCGGTAAGACTTCATTCGTTGATAAGGATTTATAGCATTTTTGTATGTTAAGAAATGTAACTACTGATATTCACAATTTCACTCAATTATTATTATGATTCAGTGCGCAAGCGTAAATGTTTAACTATACAAATGTAAACATATACAAAATACTCTGTGAATGTGAACGTTGACTATAGTTCGTAAAATATAGCTTGATACCTGTGACGTTTGTCAGAATGACATGTAATAGGTATGGGACGTCTTTCGTATTTTATCGATATTTATATGGAATGAGTTTATTAAAAAAAATACATTTTAACGATATTGAAAGAAAGAAAAAAGGAAATGAAAGATGAATTTGAAGGTATTTAAAAGTTTAATTGTCAAATGGTGTACAGCCGAGATCAACTTCCAAGTCGAATTCTGATTCATCACTGGAGCAGTCCTGTAGATTAATAATTAATTCTTGATCGCATATGTTGTCAAATTGAATATCGCGCTCCCAATCTTTTTGAATCACATTTTTTGTCTTCTCAACTACCTTTTTCCAATCATCAGCATTTACATGTACACAAGCTTCATGTAGTAATGTCAACATTTTGTTCGCTGTGAAAGGCGGTGCTACATTATGTCTGGCAGCGTAACCTAGAAAAAAAAGGTATTCGATCAAACAAAAAACCTACTACATTCTTTGTAAGCTTTTTATATATGTTTTTTTAGATTATACGAACCTTTGACTTGAGCCCAGATTAGTTCTATTGCATTGTAATGGCAATGATATGGTGGTAAACGGATGACGGTGTGGCCCATTTCCTTTGCAATTTCGTCTATAATATATCTTGGAGTGGGGGGCTTATGAATGCTTACTAATCTTAGCAATTCTTTCTTGAGCATGCTGTTGTCGGCTTTTACTCCTTTGTTTTGCAGCCAAGTAATAATTTCAATTTTACGATTGCTTGTCGTAGGCGCCTTATCTTTTTGTACTGAATGATACGGAGCGTTGTCCATCAGAATAAAATGTGGTTCACTCAAATTATTTAGAAGAGTTAGAAACCACTCCTTAAATTTTGTAAAATCCATTTCTTCATGGTACTCTGTTGTTTTTACTGATTTAAACGCCAGTAAACAATTGGGCACAAAACCAGACGATGTCCCCGCATGAGTAATTATTAATCTTTGTCCTTTGCCTTCGGGCACCTTGGTGGTAGACTCCGCTTTATCGTCTGTCCACGATCTTGAAACAGTGTGGTTTGCGTTGAGCCATGTTTCATCAAGAAAAACCACTTTATTCCAATCTGTTATATTTTTGACTTTGCGCAAGAAGTCAATTCGGGTCAAAGCAATGTCTGTTCGCTCCATTAAAATTTTTCTTTTATCGCTTTTCTTATAAGCAAAGCCGATTTTTTTCAATATTTTGGACAACGATGGTGGACTTCCTTTAAATAAATCCGCGTCTTTAAGCGAAACGGATACTTTTTTTAACGTGGGAAATTCACCACGTGCGTAATACGCATATATATGATTTCGAATTGCGGCAGCATCAAAGTCGTCAATTTCGGTGACTGGCGAAACTCTCTTCCTTTTTTTATTAGGAGTCGATAATATTTTACCTCCCTCATCTTCGGCCACCATCTCCTTTGACGATTCTCCATACTTTTCTTTGCTAATTCGAGACACTGTAGCTCGTCCGATACCAAGAGCGTCAGCAACTCTATTGCACACTTGCTCCAACGGTAGTAGCGGTCCGCCATTTTGATTCTCGCGCTCAAAATACTCACGCAAACGAATCACAAACTCGCGACTTTCGCTATTCAAAACAGTTTTTTTTGTTCTTTTCGGCATTGTGGTGCAAAAAAAAAAACAAATAACTAGAAATAACAACAAAACTTAACAAAGCAACAGTAATAACGACAAAACAATATTAATCACGTAGCGGTAGCGTATACAAGGCGTGGGCACTCGTACTGACTCAAAAAAGATGGCGCCCGCTTGATCGCTGCATGCGAAAGCAGTAGGTATTGCAAGACTAAAAAAATACGAATTCGTTGTGAAAAAACGATTAGATATAATCATTTATACAATTTATATTAATGAAATTGTCATACATTTATTTTATCGATATTCGCTGGCCAGTCGATTACACATCCCTACCAGGCTGCGAAAAGAGTTTACGAAGTAAGCTAACAAAAAAATATAAATAATAAAATATAATAAATATTTTAAATTACCTTTGTTTATACTAGTATCTCCTTGATAACAAGTTCTATTTGAAAAAAGTGTTCTAGATTTCTATACAAATGTCTTATTAATATTTAAAAAATTAAAACTTTTCCAACAACAAATTTATTGTAGCAGTCTTTTAAACGTAGTCTCTAAAGTCACAGGTATCAAGCTATATTTTACGAACTATAAACACACGAAACACTCGGTTCAAAAAATTAATAGAGATACGCGTACTCACTAATGTCCTTGAAACTCAAATTAACCGGTTTATTTCGCTGAACAGTATCGGAATTTGTGAAAAATCGGTTTCCCACTTTAACCGGTAAAAATAACCTTAACCTGAATTCATTTCGGTTCAGGGTCAATGACCAAAACCGGTTTGGAAATTTAACCGGTTTCCGTGCCCTGGTTTGAAGGTTACCTTCTGCACTTTCTTTGTTTTGTGTTTATGATCAATGAACTACGTGTTTACAAAACTATGATCATATGATATCTAAAGCGCGTTGTACGATTTTAAAACTTTTTATTTATTTGTTTAAGTTTTAGACATATGGAAATAATTATAATGTTCTGATTCTTTTAGTTTACTAAACCTTAATAGATCTATCACCATCGTTTTAAACAATAAAACATAAACAATAAACATTTTTTTACAACTTAAATTCGCAATTTGTCAATGCATAATGTAAGAACTAACGGTGCTAATACTCCCCTATCAATTTGTCATCGGATTCGGTGAAGAAGAATATAAATATACAGGATATTTATACTTTTCTTCACCGTATTCAATGACAGCGACCTCGCCTAAGTACTCTGAATCTTTGATGATTGCATCCAAAAAAAACATTTTAAAAATACGTTCACAATGAGAGCAAAACAGTAACTCCGTTTCCTATCCCTGGGCGTGCTTTCTCACACTCTCTACTTTTCTATTTACCTTGTTTTTTTTTATGTCTACCAAAGTTAACATTTGAAACTATACTTCGCTACCGACTCTGTATACAAGGACCGTGGCTCCCGGGCGTACTTTCTCACATTGTCTACTTTTATTTATCACTGTTTCTCCCTCTACCTTTAACACACCACAATATTATTTAGCTTTCTATCCCTATATTCCACACAGTATAAAAAACCAAAGTACCTTTGAAGTGGTGTTAAATGTAGACACGGGCGTCTGGAAGCTAGGGTTGTCGTAAATAAACAATATGTACTGGTATCAATTTAAGTAACGTACCAAAAATACGGCAGCCCTGGACACTAAAACCACACTGCATGCGTGTAGTGTGGTTTGCTCTCCCTCTGCGCCGCGGCCTCTAAACCCCCGCCTGTACTCCGTTTCATACACAAAGTCCCTTTTGACATAAAATGATAACTACTCTTTGATGAGTAAACAAGTAATCGAAAATTCGTTTTTTTTTTAATGATGAATACGGAATAATTTTTAAACCCCAATTATTGTAATTTGAATAACATAATTTAGTATAAAAAAGTAAACATTAATAAAAATACATGTGGAACGACAATCTCAGGATTTCTTTGGATTTCGGTCTTTTGCCACACTCTTCACTATCTTCTTGATTAAGTTTAATAATAACTTCGACCCAAAATGTTGAATAGTGTTTAATTTAACAAAAAGTATCCTATGTCCTTTCCTGGGACTCAAACTATTTCCATACCAAATTTAAACGTGAAAACGTAACAGACAGACGGTTTCTTTTACATTACATTTCATTTACATGAATTAGTATTAAGTTTTGTGTCTTTTAAGCTAATATTCTGTTAATTCGATTTAAATTTGTTCAGAATGGTAATCGAAAATCGGTGTCGCCCAATAGTGACTACAATGATACTTCATTAGTAATATCATTAGACATCTGACACAAAACTTCATATTTGAAACGGAGTGTAGCTAGTATATTTGGCTACGTGGTATAAGTGATTAGAATGTGATTCCTGTTGGCAGACGTACGAGGTGCTGCGGCCGCTGTTCCCGGGCGTGCTGGGCGTGCTGCGCGCCATCCCCGACGTGGACGCGCACGACCTGCAGCGCCTGGACGACAAGCTCACGGCGCACAACACTAAACCCTCCAAGATCGACAAGAGCAAGCGGGATCTCTTCAAGAAGATCACTTCTAGGGTATGTACGACCGTATACAACAAACAGTTATTCATTCAAAACATGTGGTGGAGAATTACTATTTTAGTACCAACCAATATATAACCAGAGTTAGGCAAATTTTATTCGAATAACGAATAAATAAATTATTTTATTCGTTACTAGCTGACCCGCGCAACTTCGTATGCGTCAATTTTCCCCGTTTTTGCAACATTTTTCATTGCTGCGCTGTTCCTATTGGTCGTAGTGTGATGTTATATAGCCAACAGTAAAAGATTGTTTTAATTTGAACCCGTAGTTCCTGAGATTATCGCGTTCAAACAAACATCCAAACTTTTAGGCTTTATAATATTACTTTCCCGAATATATACTTTGTTTTTATTCAAAGAAAAACCATTCGAATGACGAATCAATTATTTTATTTGTAATTCGATTAATGAATAAAAATAAATGTAGGAATTTGGAAAAAAACACTATTTACTTTACGCATTTTGAACATTTACATTTTCAAAACATTTACAGCATCAGAAGATACTGAGATAATATTATTTCGGGGACTCAAACTATATCCATACCAATACTCATCAAACTCGGTTCAGCGACTTACGCGTGAAATGTAACAGATAGATAGTTACTTTAACATTCATAATTATGTTTGTATTCCAGTTGATCGGACGGAACGTGGGCCAATTATTTAAAAAGGAGGTATACATCCTAGATCTGCCGAGCATGCACATCGTGAAGGAGAAGCCCCGCAGTGCCATCGACACGCCCGAAGGCGCCGGGCTAGATAAACTGTTCGCGCCACAAGCACCTACTTAGCGTTCTAGAACATTCTCTGTTAATTATTATATTATGTGATTATACATATATGTTATAAATCTATTTATACCGCAATCTTTGATTTTTATTATCCATGACTTTAATAGTAATCATTACAACACCTCTCTATGGCGAATTTAAGAATAACTTTGCCGTTTATATAATGCCATTAACCTTATCGCTTAGGTACATGGTAGTATAGGGTTTCTTTATTGAATTAATATTTATTATTGAAAAAATGTTGGATTACAGCCTTGATGTGTTTCTCAGATTAAAACTTTAAGGCTGAATAACGGTCGTTTTAAATATTCTGTCTATCGATCGATTCGGTTACTAGAAATAAAACAAGGTGGACTAAACCAATGCCCTCTGGTGGTAAAATACCCTAAATAATTTAGTTAGCAAATTTGACTCAAAGGAAACATTCTTTTATTTTTAGAATGAAAAAAAGATTTATTAGCATTTTCTATAGGTACTTTCGCAAAATGTATACTACTGTAACATTCTATACATTTTGTAGCACATAATATAAAAATTTAAACACCTCGCCTTTAGTAGCAAATCATACACTTTATCAAAATATCAACTTTTTTTTATTAGAAGTACATTTGTTAGCGTTTTGACAAAAACTTTAAGTACTATCGTGGAATGTATCACTTATTACACTAAAAGTACCTACAGTAACACGCAAAAAAATCCTTGTAATACTTATTACTAACCAAACATTACTTTTTTAACTTTTTTTTAATAGTACCTAAGTGAGTATATTAGGTATGTCCTTAAAATAGGTTCGGGCATACAAAGTCACTACGTCCTTTGTTCGTCATTAGTCAACTTAGCAAAAAGTCCACTAAAACATGATCGGTAAACTTCGTAGTCGGTCACTTTCGTTATTGGTTCACATAGCAATCGGTCAACTTCGCGGTCAGTCATTTTCGCAGTCGGTTCACGTAGCAATCGGTCAACTTAGCAATTGGACAAGGTACCTAGTAAACTACCATGACTTTTCATTCTCTTGTTTGTATTCCAAACTGCTTGTTCATTACATAACATACTTAAAGATACTGGCACTCCAGATTAAATGCATAGGTACAGGTAAATTAGCTTGAAGAAATTTTTGCGTTTGTAGTAGTGTATGGTCAGCAAATAAAAAAAACAACATTTTATTTTTAGTTTTTATTGTTTTAAAGGTAATATACGTTTGTGGCTGGAGCACACCAAATGCGTGCACGTCTACGCATACGCACTACGTACTAATACGGTCGTGAAAATGTGTATCCACCGCATTGTAATCTATGGAACTGTATGAGGCAGACAAGCCAGTTCCAAACATTACAAGCATTGAATGCCGGTTTTCACTTCAGTGAAGACGTGTATGAATTAGGTGTTCTCCGGCCATAAATGTTTTATTCTAATAATTCATCAACCCCAGGCATATCACAATCATCCCCATCCTCGCTTTCATCAGATGAATTATTTAAATTAATTATGATTCGTTCTGATATTGTGTCTAAAGCTGCGTCTCTACCCTGATATTTGCTTTCCTCCTCAATAGCATGCAAACAAACTTTTCTCCATTCCTCTACAGTTATGGCGTTCATTTTTTCTTCAGCTAATTACATTATAACCTTCATATTCATTGCGACATTCTTTTTTGCGACATATGTTTTCACTATCCCCCATATATTTTCTATAGGATTAAACTCCGGATGGTATGGTGGTAAACGCAGCACAGTATGACCGTGCTGTCGTAATATTTCGTCTATCTTGTACTCTATAAATCTCGCCTTGTTTTGCAGAATCAGTTCATATAATTGAGGCTTAAGCAACGTGGATGAATGCTCAATGTTTCGAAATGTCAGCCAGTCTATCATTTGCTGTTTTCTAGAATAACTATTCGGTGCAGGATTTTGTATTGAGTTATGATATGGTGCGTTGTCAACAACAACAACACTATTTGGTTGTAAGTTGGGTATTAATTGAGTTTGAATCCACCTTGAATAGTTGTCATAGTTCATATTGTTGTGGTAATCTCCACTTTTTTGGTCGGCTTTAAACATAAGCAATGCATTTGGTATAAAGCCATCGATACCACCGGCATGAACAATGATTAAGCGGTTGCCTTTCGATATATGTTGCTTCAAACCTGAAGTGCTTCCATCTGACCAAGATTTCGAGACGGTATGTGATGTATGTATATATGTTTCGTCGGTGTAAACAATTGGTCGGCGTTGTTCACGATATTCAGCAATTTTCATCAAATAATTAATTCGCAAGTATCTAATTTCGTGTTTTTCCATAAGAAGTTTCCGGTTATCTTCTGTTTGCTTCCAATTAAAACCTAATGACATGACATGTTTTCGTAACGTGCTGACACAACCTTTATAATCGATATCTTCTTTCAATTTTGAGTGCAAAGTTTTTAAAGTGGGAACTTCTTTATTTGTGATGTGGAAGTCATGAATTGTTCTTCTGATAACTTGCTGATCAAAGTTATCGATTACTATTGTAGGTTTACGATTCGGTTTCTTTTTAGGAGATTTAAATGTTACTTCCTGATCTGAAGGACGACATTTGCTTTCTGATACTACCTTTCTGACGGATGCTATTGAAATTCCTGTTGATTTAGCAACTAATTGAGTGGGGGTCATAATACTGCTCGGGTTGTTATTACACTCATTTTCGAAATATTTGTACAAACAGTACAAAACTTCCTTAGTTTGAGAAGTCAAAGGCTTGCCTCGACCATGTTTTAACACTGGAGCCATTTTGAATTATCAATATAAAGTTACAACACTTACACACTTGAAATTAAACACTTCAACAAATATTTTAACAATAATAACAAACAATAACAACAATCAACAAATACAAAATTTCACAATGAAACTACTACGTATCTAATAATTATAATTTTTTAATGAAATGCGTGCTTTATGTTCTAACGGTATCAAGCGACTGACGTCAGACTGCACGTGGCACCTGCGGACAGAGTAAACTGGTTTATTCTGGTTTTGTGCGTGTTTCCACTTTCCACTATCAAGTGACGATTTATTTATTTGTTTTGTTTCGTAATTATTATGGTCAAAACTTTTTACCTATAGCTAAACTACTATCATCTAAAGAACGACACGATATTTTATTGTTTCACGGTAGTCGCCTTGTCGTTTGCTCAAGGACGTGAAATTGAATGACATATTTTTTTTAATAAAGTCAAAACCTTTTTCTTTAAAATAAAAACTTGTTTTTATTGAAAACAAAAATCAGAGTGTTGCTAGGGATAAGTATTAAATTAAATAGTAATGTTAGGATATTGAAACATTTTTGTAAGGGCCAGAACGATATAGTGGAAACGCGCTCTAATATCTAAGTAACATACACACCACTACATATGCAAAAATTTCTCGAGACTAATTTCACTGTACTTATTTGTTTTTGCGATCTGTCAACATGATTTTCAATAGTCAATTATTATTTTCCACGTTTTAATATTTTAAACCCTACTTCATTTTAAAATGGATTTAGTGTTTGAAAAAAATCAACAGGGAAATAGTTTACTTTTGAGAAATGGTTACAGATACAATCTTCAAAAAATAAATAAAGGCGGATCGTCATTGTGGAGATGCGGTAATCGTAATTTATTGTTGTTGCGCTACAATTACTTTAAACAGGGAAAAGGATAAAATATTACGAGAAAATCAACATACGTGTAAAGAAAATTATGAGAAAAACAATGAAATAGTTTAGATAAACAAGTGCAAACGCGACGTTACCTTAAGTTTAGCACCAATACCTATGATTTTTGAAAATAATTTCGAGTTCGACACAACTACTACATCGTTTCAGTCCAAAAAAGATACGCTGTACAGGACGAGGAAAAAGTTTTTGAATGTGAATAGGACCACATTTGAACGCTTGCAAGATATAGAGATACCGGGAATACTAGCCAATGATTTTTTGGTTTGGGATGAAGGCATTGATGACAGAAAGTTAATATTTTGCACAAAATATACATTAAACTACTTAAAAAGCTTTAATAAACCGTTGGTGACTTACGGCGACGGTACTTTTAAACGGGTACCAAAACCCTACTGTAAAGGTCAGCTATTCACGTTGCATGTTGATTTGAGTACAGGACACGAGGAGTACACAACAGTAGTCCCAGTAATTTTCGGGTTGCTCCCTGATAAGACTACAGCCAGTTACGAAAGGTTTTTTCTTGCCTTGAAGCAATTGGGAATAATAATTACCAAATACAAGTCTGACTTTGAACTGGCACAAATAAACGCAATTAAAAAAGTTTATATTACAAACTTAGTTTCTAAATTACCGCTTTTACCAGCAGCATATATACCAGAGGCATGGATTTCAATAATTGAAAATGAACTTCAAGAACTACGTCGATAAACAGTGGATGTTGAAAATTACACCACAGATTCTGTGTTCTTCTCAGAAGAACAGAACGAATAATGCATTGGAAGGGTGGCACCATCGTTTCAACATTAGAATGCCACATAAGCCAACATTGTTTTTGTTTATTCAAATTCTGATGAAGGAAGCAAAATATCAAAGCAGAAAATTGATATTAAAAAATGTTACCAAAATATTGAGAAAAAGAAGGAATCAAGATATAAATTTTGATAGATTACATAAAAAGTATTTAGATAGACTGTTTCGCAATGAACTTTCGCCAATTATTTTTTTAAGAAAAATGAGGAAAAATTAAAATTACCTGTAGTTTAATTCCAAAATAAGTATGTTACGACTCTTTTAGTTATTTAAGTTAAACAAAGAAATATAAGTGACTTTTTAATTAATTGGCTCTTATTTCATTATTTTGGTTCTCTCATTATCTACATTGAAAAGTTCGTATGTGGACCATAAGCGAAGTTGACCATTTGAGAAGTGGACCGTTTCCTAAGTGGACTATATGCGAAGAGTTCGTATGTGGACCATAAGCGAAGTTGACCATTTGAGAAGTGGACCGTTTGCTAAGTGGACTATATGCGAAGAGTACCGATTGCGTATCTCCTACAGAAATAAAATGTTGACGTTTTGCTAAATTGACCAATGACGAACAAACGACTAATGAATTTCACTTTACTTAAAAAAAAAAAAAGAATGCCAATTTGTCTACTCAAATATTTAGGGTACTTTAGCGAGCCCCTGGAGCGCCAGGGGGCATTGGTTTGATCCTCCAGACCCTCCTGTATATTTGACATTAGCTCCATACAGAATATGTAAAAATTGTATCTCTAGTAGCCAAATCCATCGATAGATAGGTAGATTATTAAAAACGGCCGTATTTCAGTCATTGAATACATTGTATTTTATTCTAATATTGAGTTTCATCCGTGTAAAGAGAGAATAATTGTAACAGCCTTTATTGCCAATATTATTGCTATAAAAGATTGTACCCTTCCCATTGCAATCTTGAAGCTAATCACAAATCTACCAAATTTCGTCAAAATGTACATTTATAATCTAAATACCTTTCTCATCCAAACTTTACCAGTTTATAACATTAGTATAAATCAATCGCGACATTGTGTAGGTATGTATCGCAGTCAAGTAGCTTTATACAAACGGCGTCGGCATTTTATACGATAAGATAAAGAGAAGAAGATACGTCTAAGGCGAATTGAAGATGAATTTCTGTGTATTATGATGATATTGTAGTAGGGTGACCATGATAATAAAGCTTGATATTGTTATGACTATATTTAATAATGGCAGTATTATGAAAATAATAATATAATAGAGAACTACATTTTTTGCTTATTAAAACTTAAATTTGATGCCTCGTGCGCGTGTGGTCACAGTTCTAACCTGACCTAAACGAATCGATTTAGTAATATAGATACTAACATATATTTTATTTCTACATACTATTTGTAGCACTTGTCGGGTGATACAGATTCCGCGGACATCAGTTTTCATGGACACCTCAACATTTTATCCGTGGCGTATGACAAATTGCGGCGGCAATTTGTAAATAAAGATAAATAGTGTCTAGTAGCGTTACAAAATAGCGACATTTACATACAGCGGCGGCGTAAGGCTTTCTGTAAATGTACAAAATGCCGACGCCGTTTGTATAACGCCGTGTTATGCTTATGCTATTTGCCTTCGACATATGTACTGATGTTTAGTGTTAGAGTAGTCACAGGTGGGCTGATAATCGTGGCTGTAGAAATTTTACAAAACGTTATGCCTATGGTCCATGAAGTTAGTTTTTTTTTTCTTAGGTACAATTTGGTGGCGAGGGGCACGGGACAGGTTAATAAAAAACAAAAATAAAGACACTTCAATAAATAATTTATTCTTATTTAAAAACAATAATAAAATACTTATTTTTCATATGTATAAACAAGTTTGGTACCTACAGGTAAGTTCTTTCCATTAGAAACGAGGTTTACGGTGGCGGCAGCTACGTCCACTTTCAGAATGGATGCAGTGTCCAACACAACACATTTGTTCAAGTAGTCGTTGGGTGCGGGGATGGAACGCGGGCCCATTACGGGATCTACGTATCGCCACAACTTCAGTGAACTCAAGTCTGTAAAAAAATGAAAATGAAAGGCTATATTTAAACAGCGGAAAAATAATAGACATCCAAATGGAGTTAATCGTGTATTTCGTTCGCTAAACGTATTTATTATTCCCGCTAATCATCTACTCGTCCAATCATGAGGTCATAACCTATTTGACTAACTTATATAAATCAAAATGTATCAGAATATTTACAAATGGTCAAAATAATAGTTTAACAATTAATTAATGATAATTATCATACAGTATGAATAATATTATAAAAATAATATTTGGCGATGCAAAGATTATCCGCGCGCCTCTAGCGGTGAAATTTAGAAGTTGTCTAAAAACGACGAACGAGGTTAAGTTTGACTTATTCAGATGGATCACGATTATTTAAAGTTATTAAAAGTTTAGCAAAAAGCCTTCTATTTTTATTGTCTTGTGCTTGCCCATTGAGTCTACCTGTCCGATAAACAATATATTATGTAGTATGACAAAATAGTTACCTTTAATAGCCTTGACTTCTTTAGCGAGTTTAGCCTTGACTTTTTCAACGGTATCTCCATCAGCCAGCGAGGTAGTGACAGTGAACAGTCCGTTCATAGAGACCGGGTTAATGAACGTAGCGTCGACGCCCGCTTCTACGCTGAAGCTTATGTGAGGCTGTCCGGGGGCGCAGTCCTCGCGGGTCTTCTCAGGAGCCTCCGGGTCGTCCGTGTATTTGATATCTATCGAATCCAGCTAAAAAAGAGAAAGTTTTATCAAAGCGTGGTAGAAACGATGTATATAATATGCAAGAAAAGTCATTGGACATGTTCAACTTTAGAAGAGGCTTACCCCTTATTCATACTAATGTTATAAATGTAACTCTGTCTGTCTGTTGCCTTTTCACGCTTAAACCGCTGACCCGATTTAGTTTGTCTAAATCGGGTCAGCGGTTTTGTTATGAATTGTTATGAAGATAGTTTCAGTCCCAGGGAAGGACATAGGATAGTTTTATCGCGATAACCGATATCCACGCGGGCGATGTCGCGGGCACAGCTAGTTCATAATAAATTAGCAGACGGTTCAACAGCAGTTTAACTATCTATTTGAAAAAATGAAATAAAAAACATAGACAAAACATTCGCTAGTTAAAATGCAGTTAAAACGTCTGCTAATTTATTATGAACTAGCTGTGCCCGCGTTGCAGTGCTGCTTATTCCCTACAGACGTTAGCGTGATAAAATGTAGCCTAAGTTACTCCTTCTCCTGTCAAAATCCGTCCAGCCGTTTCGCTGATTAGCCGGAACAAACAGACAGACAGACAAAACATTTAAAAACTGTGTTTTTGTTATAAGTACCGTATTTACTTTCATATGTATAAATAAACGTTATTTCAACATTACAAACAGACACTTCAATTTTATTTATTTGAATAGAAGATAGGGGGTTTTATTAACCTTCCAAATTCGTATCTTCGTATTGATTTGTCAATTCATTGTAGAGTTTAGATCTTTTAAGAGTTTTACAAAACCATAACATTATAATCAAAAACATAACAAAGAATCCGAGACGAATGTAGGCTAATTAAAATGTGGATAACAAAACTATCAATACTTTTCAGAAGCTTGATTTTTAGACAGCTATAAGGGACCGGAGACCTAAATATTTCATAATGATTTGAACTTGATAGAAGATTCAAACTAATATGAAATAGCCACTTGAGGGCTCCGCGAAGAGGTTCTCTATGAGTCTTAAAAAAAGTGTGTTGACAGTGCAGACAGACAGTGAAGTGATCATGTAAAAGTTCCATTCACCTTCTGGTACGGAATCCTAACAACTAAGAAAAGCCTGACCAGGAAAACAAAAAACCTCGCTATGTTGTAGAAAACTAACGGAAAAATTTCTTCAACTGGAAACTATAACGTCACTTAATTCATAAAATTGCAAGTGTAGCGCCCCATACCATTTTTTTTTTTGGTCGTGCTTTAATTTGCGAAACTGTTAAAAAAACCTGAGAGGTGTCAAGGGACACCCGGATGGAACGAAGATCTGATCTTATTTTTTTTTTATTTATAATCGTTGCGACACCACACTGTTCAATGCGAAATAGAAAGACGAAACGAAAATAACTGGCTTGCTTTCTAAGAGAGAAAGAGAGAGAGACAGACAGAGAAACACGCGCACGCCGCACGGCTTACAACTATAGCAAAAAGTGTCGTTACAACTTTTAGTCTTGTGAAACGACTTACAAAAAGACGATTGTATACCGAAGGCTCCAACCGACAGCTACACAATAGTCACCAATACTGTGTACCGAATTTATGCCTCTAGACCAAATCGACAGGTGACTTCTTCGTCAAATTAGAGGATCATATCTTACGCGCACGCCGCACGAAGTGTCGAGTGTGTCGAAAGTGTTGTTACAACTTTTAGTCTTAATTTTTTCCGTCTAGCTTCCTTTCGCAACGCGCCATAAGGAAATTCGTTCCAAAAATTAACTAACTACTCACATCTAAAGTGTTGAGAAGATACAGCTTATTATCATTCAAGATGGCTGCCTCGTCGAACAGCAGACCGACCGACAGCGCCTCAACTCCGATACGTTCTATGTTCTCTCTCGTAGCTTGGACGAACGGCATCACTCGCTTCATGTACTTCTTTAACTCGGGAATTGCACCTAGCTTGGTTGAGATCGCCTTGTTATCTGGCAGACCAGCTGGCTATAAAAATAAAATTAATGTTTTGAAACAAATACCTATAAATTTATCAGCATAGGTACCTAGGAGAATTGGGGTTCAAATCCGAACCCACGAAAAAAACACGGTACGACCCGCCTCGGAATTCATACAGTACAAAAACGTATTTTTATCGGCCACAGAGTTTTTTGTTAGATCTTAGTAATAGTAATAAGTAGACCTAAGAAATGTTACAACCACTGAAACTAAAAAAATAACGTAATTCTCATAAGAACGACGTGTTTTTTTAAGCGTTTTAAGTGTAAATTGTTTTATGGTATGGTATGTTAAATATGGTATGGAGTTTTTGTGTTCGAGCCCGACTCGCACTTGGCCAGTATTATTGTTAGAGTCAAGTGCAAACTGAACTTTCGCTTTAATCAAGACTGCAACCTGCCACTTCGTCCAGTGGCAGGTTGAAGGTAATTTTATTTTTTATCCTATAAAAACTATCATTTAAATTATGTAATACTTACCCCACTAAGTTCTTTTAAGGTCGTCAATATAATATGTTGCCATTTTGGGTACTCCTTTGCTACCCAAACTACAGCCTTGTTCGGTTTCTTCTCTGGTTTAGGAGTCTCGCCTTTCTTTGGTTTTTTGACGGCACAATGATTCTTCAAATAAATTCGGAAAGAGTGCGCCGCGTCCATTAAGTAATTGCTGGCTTTAATTGAGGTTTCATCTATTTCACCTGCAACTGGCCAGCTAGCATGGAGTATGCTAGTTTTCTGCAAGAACATAATCAGAAAATAAAACAGGCCAAAATATATACCATCCTTATGACTTCGTCGCAGTCGGGTACAAACAGTGCCCTTCTAAGTATCACAAAACAACTTTCAAACATGTTTTAAAAGTGTTACTTTATTTGTTGTGCTTAAAAAATAATCCAACTATGACTTTAAACACAATCTTATTTTTTAAAATTTTATAACTATCTTACCCGGACTTGTTTAACGATTCTAACAATACCCAAATCATCTAGGTGGTATAAAAAAAAATCACAGACATATAAAGCCTTAAAACAAGCATTAATATTACAAAAAAAGGTAACTAACATTGCCCAGCAGTTCCCATACATATTCTGCCACATGAGGACAAATCGGTGATATCAATTTAGCCTGTATTTCAATATACAGAGTGACTAGTTCAGCGTGCATGCCCCCTTCGGAACACAGCTCCCTGTACTTATCCCTCGCTGCTTGCAATTCGAAGAAACCAGTCTTCAATGCCTCTTTGAACAGCAACTTGTTATAATTTTCATCTGTCTGGTTGATCTTCGTGTTCATTTCGCTGATAAATACTTTGTCGTGGAAGTTGTATGATCCTGGAATATAACCATATTGATAACGCTTGTAAAACCACTGCTTTGCTCGCGAACCAACTCAGAGGCGGAATTTTCCCCTGAACCCTACCTGGATCTAGATCTAGGCGCAGATCCACTGTTGTGGGCATGGTGAGCATGGCCAGAACCATAATATTCTTCGATAGTCGAATGATTGGAGAATCCTCAGTATATTCCAAATTAAAATTATCAATAAGTTTTCCATCAGTAAAAGTTTTACGCTATGTTCCAAATTAAATTTGCAATAAGTTTTCCAGCAGTTAAAGCTTTACCGAAATCCGAATCTTTTTACTGCCCACATGCTTATTTGGGGACTAGATTGGCGACTGACTAGATTTAACGATATCGAGTGTGATCACCAGATTGGACTAGGTTTGCCCGCGACTATTCCGCATGTGAAATATACATTTCCGACTTGATTAACCATTATCGTCATTTCTTGTGTTGTACATCACTCTTTGTAGATTCTTGACCATATAATGAAACTATGAATTTATTTATTAACATTGTAAATAAGTCGTTCTGGTGCGAATAGAACATACTCTAAAAAGTAAAGTGTGATTTTTGATTAGCCATCACATAAACTTTAATGGCAAATTTAAAGCATTCTCACCTGTGCGTAAGGTCGATTTTGAACCAATAATCTCCTTAACCCATTCGATGAAAGTATACAGCCTCAAAATAGCGGCATCAGCAGTGTTTTCAACAAAGTTAGCGTCTTCTACAGAATCACCCGCATCTGCTAATGTTAGCCGCATACCGTCAGCGCTAAACTTGTCTATGGACTCAGTCAGGGTTAAAAAATTTCCATCAGATTTGGACATTTTAGCGGAGTTCAACATAAGGTGACCGTTAGCTCGAATTCCTTTGGGCCATTTGTCTTCTTCATTGGGCCACATTGCGCAATGATTATAAATGTAGTAGGTTAAGTGATTCTGGATTAAATCCTTTCCGGACACTCGAAGGTCAACTGGATACCTTCAGAAAAGAAATAATTAACCTTTGCAATATATGTTCGTAAGCTTTCATATATGTTCGTAAGCTTTCGCGATTTGTACATTACTACTTGTGTTGTGTAAAAAAATAAAAAACAGCACTATGCACAGTCTGGTTATAAAACGGAAGTATGATTTTTGGATAGTTTTGTTAAGGATTTATTCCGTTGATTACTTATAAAGTCAATGAGTTGCATGCAAAATAATGCTCATATATTTCAGCTCTATTATGGAAAGATTCTTACCAAAATTGGAAGGACTTCTTCATCTTTTGTAACGAGCTCTTGGCAATTTTTGTATCTTTTGGGAATGGAGCATCTTTGAAAAATATATAATCCCAGACAGCGCTGGTCATGTCGGCAGGCTTTATTTTTAGGGAATTTTCCTTGTTGCCCCTAAAAGTATCTCCTTGCAAGAAGTGAGATATGGTATAATAGGCATTGTAAATGGTGGAATCTGAGAGAGATTCAATTAACCATTGTTGATCCCAGGGCAGTTTCGTTCCTAAAAATGGTTGATAAATTAAAAACAATTAAGAATTAGACAACTTCCGATTTATTTTGATTAGAAAAAAAATATATTTTTTATCTTGAGTTATTTAGGCGATTTGCCAACCAATTTCTGCCAATGTCATGAGTTTATTGTAAACTTTATCTGCACAAAAACTCGGTCTTACGAGTTTAGCGCGTATTTCATGTTTGCCGCCATTTTGTCAACTCGAATCACAAAAACAAAATTAAACTTACCTAGACCATAGAGACGAGAGCAAGCATATTCATGTAGCCAATTCAGAGTCGCTTGGAAATTCTTCCTTACTTCATCATGGTAGGTATTCATCGCAGCAAGAGATTTCTCAGCTTGTTTCTTCCATTCTTCAGTACCATAATCCAAATACCACTGATTACAGAGAGCTACTACACATTCATCACCCGACCTTGACATAATAGTTTTCTCTGGCTCATAGTAAATTACTGCACTGTCTTCCTCAACTAATTTCGTTTGCAGCAACTTTTTAACATCCTGGATTTTCTTGCCTTTATGTTCTCCAACAAGCAACACTCCATCGTAGAATCCTTTGAGGTAAACCATCTCTTTAGCTTGCGTCAGCTTGTCTTTATCATTTTGACTTTGAATCTTGAGCAGGTCATACAGATGGACAGCAGATAAGTTGCCATACTCAGGAATCTCAAGTATAGGTACAGGTTTGAATGGAAGAACCATGTGGTCTTCAATGCCATATTTTTCTCTGAATGCCTGTTTCTTTTGCAAGTCAACTAACGCCGCGTAATCATCGGGCGAATCAGAGGGAACACTGGTAACTACTCCAGTACCTTTATCTTCTTTGATCGTCAGCATAGGTAGAACATAGATCTTGGGGTAAGATGTAAATGGAGATTTAAGAGCAACTCCCATAAGATCTTGTCCAGTAATTTCAGCTAAAATTTTGTATTCCCCGTCTTTCTCAGTAAATCCTTGGTAAGACATGTTTCTCGCGGCTCTTCTCGTGCATACAAATAGTCCGTCTTTAACTGTCTCAAAAGCAATGTACTTAAGATCGGGATGCACCCAACAGTTAGTTTGTCCATACATTGTTTCTGGTCTCAATGTGGCGGCTACTAAGCTTACTTTCTTGTTCTTGAAAGGCCTAGAGAATGGAATATTTTATACAATTACTAGCTGACCCGCGCAACTTCGTCTGCGTAAATTTTCCCTTTTTTCTTTTTTTACAACATTTTTCATTGATGCTTCGCTCCTATTGGTCGTAGCGTGATATTATAACCTATAGCCTTCCTCGATAAATGGGCTATCCAACAATAAAATATTTTTTCAGTGCAGCCCAGTAGTTCCTGAGATTATCGCATTCAAACAAACAAACAAACTCTTAGGGGTATGAAATTAGGGGAATGAAATTATGAGAGGGCGCCACCGTCGCGCTGTCAACATTCTGTTACGTTAGCTCCTTACTTAAAAAATTGTAAAAAATATAAATAAAGCGAAAGTGAAGTGTAAAGTGCACACGATCCGTTAATAAACTATATTACTAGTGACATCAGATATAAGCTAAAACGCAAAACATTTTAAACCACGAAAAAACAAGCTTAAAACAGTGTTAACAAAAAACATATTTTATATGTGGGTACTAGAGATACTTTACCAAAACTAGGAGTGATCTGTGTTTATAAATAGTCAAGTGACAGAAGAACCACTAATAAGAGAGTTGCGAGTAAAGAAAAAAGTAAGTAGTGCACATATTACTTTTTATCTTATAAACGAAATATAGAGCTCAAACCTTTTCAACGTTTAGAAAGCAACGCCATCTGTTATTGAATAGAAGAACTACATTTACACATTAAGCCCAGGTTGACTCGCAACTCCTTAACAGCTACATCTTGCGACGAGTAGGAACAACATTCATGGATAAGATTACAAGTAGGCTATCAATAGCAACAATACTCATCAATAATATATTTTAATTGCATCAATCTAGCAAAAGAGGGCTGTAGTAATTATAAAAAGTTTATATAACACGGAATATATCTGCAAATAATATAGCAATATGACAGAAAATATTACTATAAACAAAAAAACCATAACAACAATCAGAGGACAAACCTTATCAAGCTTCTCAGCAAGCACCCTAAGCCAAAACGTAACACATAGAAATAAAACTAAAATAAATATACCTATAAATAACTCCTTCAGTGAATTATCGGAGAATTCAGAAAGTGAAGACTTAGAAGAATTTACTTCCTTGGCATCATCGGGTAATCGAGAATACAATCGAAGTTATCCTGATTTATCAAAAAATGTAATAGATGACATAAACGACATGCGGAAGAAAATACAAATGCTCGAAGAGAAGCTACAAATTGCCGAAAATGAAATTGAGAACTTAATCTTAGAGAATGACAAGCAAGCAAAACAAATTAATGCTCTTAAATTCAATAATCAGAAACTAACACACATTTGTAAAAATACATCTATGAAAAAACATAAACAATCACGTCCTCGTCTCATAAAAATACCCAAACTTGATTTATCTGGCTGTGAGACCCAACCCCAACAAAATGTACAAATGACTACAACGCTATCTATTGAACAAGATAGAACCTATCGCCAAATCGATCAAATAGAGAGTTCTTCGCCTGTCAGTACATCAAGAACAAATATGGTTAACTCCCGTATATCGCCACAAAATGGCGTAACTAGTATTGAAAATAAAGTAAAGCGCCACAAGATATTTATCCTGGGAGACAGCGAGCACTCAAGTGGATTATCAGCCGCTTTTCTAAGGATGAGATATGGAAAATGGAATAATAAATATACTCCAGATGCACTAATCATACCGGGAGCCCCAAGCTGTGAAATAGTGAATAAGTGTGACTATATCGCTAAAAGTTTAACCAAGAATGATATTGTTGTGTTATGTATGGGTAGTAATGACAGTAATGTTCAAAAATTGCATTATAATATTAGTCTAGCGGTTAGCAAGTTAAGTAGTGCATATATTTACATAGTGCCGATATGTTCTAATCCCCACTTGAATGAATATATGCTAAATAAATCAATAAAACTATGGACTAGACATTTGAATAAATGCACAATTATAGAAAATGTACACTTTAAAAGCAATAACAGCTGGGTTAATTATATATGTAATGAAGTTAATTTATGTATTGATTGCGCTGAATATAAATTTCAGTATTTGTCGTTCACCAGAATAAAATCTCATATGAAGTTAAATCAATTTCAAAAAAGGCCTGAAAATAATCATAATACTATAAAAAAAGGCACTATTCCCTATTATTTCTCGGTCCAAAAACCCACCGAGCATACATTTACATTCAATTTAATAAAAAAAAAACAGTATCAGTGCACAAAGTAAAAGTCAAGATTTTTTTCGTTCCTAATGTGTCACACACCATTTCATTGCTTCACCAAAACATACATGGTATTTTGTCAAAAAAAGAATTAATAGAAATCACGCTATCAGAAATAAAAACAGAGATTGACCCTGATATTTTATGTCTAACAGAAACTTTTGTAAAGGCAGGTACAGAAAGTAATGTTAATATCACAAATTATGTACTGGCATCTTATTACAGCAGACAGGAAAAAAGAGGTGGGTCATGTATAATGGTAAAAAAGGGAATCCCATTTCAAAAGATGACATGTTTTGATGAGTTTAGGATGGTTTATCATTTTGAACTGTGTGCAATTAAAATAGAGAATAATTTCATTGTCATTTGTACACACATCAAAAGTGTCTAGGGATCAAGCATTTTTATGCGGATTTCTTGAGATTGAGATGTGGCTTTGCAATAAATTTATGATTTTATAAATTTATATGGATCCTTTTTGGTGCATTTCATAATTTGAATCAGGAACTGTGAATCAAATTCGAGTAAAAGATGAAAATCAGCTGTCAATATTTTCCCTATAAAAACATACAACGCATTGAAGACATTATTAGTGCTACTGTTTCCCTACTACTGATTAAAACCAACGTTATTATGGAGCGGCGACGTCATTTAAGCAGGGAAGAAATGCTCAGAGCCGTGGGAATGATAGAAGCTGGTTCCCGGCAACGTACTGTGGCTTTAGCTCTGAATACAAGTCAGAGTGTTATCAGTCGACTTTGGACACGTTACCGAAGCACTGGTACCGTGGCTGAGCGCCATGGAGGACGGTATCGCTGCACCACACGGAGACAAGACCGATACATTCAAATCTTAACTCGAAGAGGTCCAACAATAACCGCCATGATGTTAGCCGTGAGGCTTCATCACTCTTCAGGGAACTTAATTAGCGACCAAACAGTCAGAAACCGCTTGCATGAAGTGAACCTTCATTCCCGAAGACCGCTACGGGTACCACCTATAGCAATGCACAATCGTAGGATTCGATATCAATGGGCTCTTGAACACAGAAATTGGGCAGAAGAACAATGGCGTTTCGTGTGCTTTTCTGATGAGTCTCGTTTTGGTATGAGACCGGATACAAGACGTACACTGGAGAACCCCTGGACGCCAACAGCGATTAAAATCCTGCCAGGAAGTCCATCCTTATAGTGGTGGAACCATCATGGTATGGGCGGGTATTTGGATCGGCGGAAGAACTGAGTTGATTTGGATCAGAGGCAACCTCAACGCTCAAATTTATGCTGAGACGATTGTATCAGACGTCATCGTTCCTCTACAAGTGCAAATCGGTCCCTTATTTCAGTTAATGCATGATAATGCACGACCGCACACCGCAAGAGTTGTAAGACAGACTCTCGCCGCAGCTAACATCAATGTCCTGCCCTGGCCTGCTCAGTCGCCAGACTTGAACCCGATTGAGCATGCATGGGATATGCTACAGAGAAGAGCTCTGCCGAATATGGAGGGTATCCAGTCGCAAGAAGACCTTTTTTTGTTGTTGCAACGAACATGGGCGGCCATTCCACAGCGTGATTTGGATGAACTCATTTTGAGTATGCCAAACCGATGTTCTTGTGTTGTTAGTGTTCGCGGTAGAAACACGGATTATTAATTGTTTAAGTTACCCAATAAAATTTTAAAGAAAACTGTTATTTATAAAGCTTACTAGGAGGATCTCAAAAACCTGTATATTTAGTTTCCTAAGGCTTTTGAAAATAAACTACATATTTATTTATTATTATTATTATTTCAGTCTTTTTTTCGAACTTTAATGTTAGTGGTTCAAATGTCAAAAATCCCTTTATTAGGAAAATGGCAAATTTCTTTATTAATGCAAAGGTGACTTGGTTTATCGTTACTGTGACAAACGAAAACACTTTATTTGATGAATCCTTAAAGAAATAAAAAAAAAAATCAATCAGGAGAAAAGTTATTGCAAAAATATATGTTGATCCCTAGACACTTTTGATGTGTGTATTTATAGGATTCCATCAAAAATGCATCGACATCTAGAATATTTCTTTAAAAATTTAGATCTTATATTATACAGATGCTTATCTAGACATTCAAAAAATAAAATCATTATCACTGGTGACCTAAATATTAACACAATTGATATTAAGAATCTAGCAACTAAACGACTTAATGACATTTTGGTTAAATATAATTTGAAATCGTACATATGTGACCCAACAAGGGGCAAATCATGTCTTGATCTCATTATTAGCAACATCACAAAAGCGTCTAGCCTAGTACTACCATTGTGCTTATCAGATCATGATACAGCTCAAATTCTCACTTGGCACGTAAAACATCGAACTAAAATAGTTAAGCAAATATTTAACTTCAAAAGGTCATACTCAAATGAAAATATTGATACATTTAAAAAATATCTACCTAGCCTGTCATACCTAAAGTTAAGGTCAGTCTGGCAAAGCCAGACTGACCTTAACTCTGCATTTGACGAGTTTTATGATTATTTTTGTCTTCTTTATCAATTGTGTTTCCCAGTGATTAAAATAAAAACTAGTATTTTTAAAAATAATAACTGGTTAACAGGCGGTCTCAAACAAAGTTGCAAGAGAAAAAGAGAACTTCGTTTTAAATATTATGCTACCAGGACTGAACATAACAAAAATAGGTATCTACAATATAACAAATTGTTTCAAAAGTGTTTAAATGCTGCTAAGAGATATAATAACAGAAAATATATTATAAACAGTAAGAATGTTTGTAAAGCAACATGGACAGTAAAAAAAAGAGAAACTGATGGTACCAACGGCACAAACTACATTAAAAAAATTGCAACAAATAATATTTACACGACAGACCCATTACAGATAGCTACGACATTTAACGACCATTTTATTACTACATCAAATAGAATTAACCACATATTATGTAACACAAATACAAACAAAGTACTAAATTCTATCTTCTTAACTCCTGTAGATGAAAATCATGTTAATAGAATAATTATGTCTCTTGCAAACACTACTTCAGAAGGATATGACTCCATTTGCACTAAGGTACTAAAATCATGCAAAGACCAGCTTACGCCCATATTAACTTGCCTAATTAATCATTCATTTGAAACAGGTACTTTTCCAAATAAACTCAAATTTTCTGTGGTTAAGCCTCTATACAAACGCGGGGATAAGACGGACGTTCTTAACTATAGGCCCGTCACGATACTACCAGTTCTATCAAAAGTTTTTGAAAAGATAATGCATGAGAAACTGACATCTTTTTTTAATGAGTGTAATGTCATAATTGAAACTCAATACGGATTTCAAAAAAAGAAATCAACGAGAGATGCAGTTTTTTCCCTTGTCGATAATGTATTGCAGAGTACTAATGACAAACATTTTACAACAGCTCTATTCCTAGATATGACCAGGGCATTTGACTTTGTCTCACATAGTCAACTTTTGAATAAATTGGACAATTATGGAATTAGAGGACCAGCCCTAAGCAGGCTTAAATCTTACTTACAAAATAGACAGCAATGTGTGGATATAGCCCAACTAGACTCGGAAGACTCCATCGAAGTATATAGATCTAGATATGCATTTAATAAATCTGGCGTGCCCCAAGGTAGCGTATTGGGTCCACTAATGTTCCTCGTTTATATTAATGACTTACCTAAGGTCACTCACCATAAAACTATCCTTTTTGCAGACGACGTGTCGATTATAATAACAACCCAAAAAAATATGACACTACAACAACATGAGTTGGACGTTAACAATACACTGACATCAATTATTCAATGGCTAAATAATAACAATTTACAAATAAATTTACTAAAGACTAATTTTATTAACTTCAATAATTTCAAACATAATAATCTAAATATTAATTATAAAGGACAAACACTACTAAATGCTAAAATGGTGACATTTCTAGGAATAATCTTAAATAGTACATTAAACTGGAAGGAACACATAGAAAAAGTGAGTAACAAAATTAGTGGGTTTTCGTATGCACTGTACAAATTGGGAAAATTTGCAACTCGAGACACAGCATGTACAGCATATTTTGCGTATGTTGAGTCTGTACTTCGATATGGATTACTCATATGGGGAAATGGCACAGACATAAATAAAGCTTTTATTGCCCAAAAACGTTGTATAAGGTCGATTTGTAATATTTCCCCTGATACTTCGTGTCGTTCCTATTTTAAAAGCTTAAAAATTCTTTCTCTACCTTGCCTATATGTGTTAGAAGTTGGAAAGTTTGTTAAACAACATCCTGAAATATTTAAACAGGCTAAAGATAAAACAAATAGGACTAATATAAGAAACCCAAATAGACTGGTCTTAAATATGATTCCTAAAAGTAGCAGGATACAAAAAAATTGTTATTCAATGTGTGTTACAATATTTAACAAATTACCAGTGCATATTAAGGAATTACCTATCAATAAATTTATAAACGCACTTAGTTGCTGGTTATTAGACAAAACATTTTATTCGCTTAAAGAGTGTTTAGAACATTGTGAGTAGGTCCAATAAAAATTGTAATTATATGATATGTTGATGATGTTGTTGTTGTTGCTGAATGTTGTGATAAATATATTAAGTGATAATTTAATTTAAAATAATGTACCTAATGATAAATTTATAATATTACTGAAATAATTGCATGCTATTTGTGATGGCTAAATGGGATAGATCAAATTATCATTAATTGTATTATGTAACACCATTATGTACCCCGTTTATTGCAATAAAGATAATTGAATTGAATTGAATTGAAAAATAGATGTTGGCCGATTCTCATAGATACCGGATAAGCACAAAAAATTTCATCAAAATCGGTCAAGCCATTTCGGAGGAGTATGGCAACGAAAACTGTGACACGAGAATTTTATATATTAGACTAGCTGACCCGCGCAACTTCGTCTGCGTAAATTTTCCCTAAATTTTCCCTTTTTTCTTTTTTCTTCCTTTTTTTTACAACATTTTTCATTGCTGCTCCGTTCCTATTGGCTCGTAGCGTGATGTTATAACCTATAGCCTTCCTCAATAAATGGGCTATCCAACAATAAAATACTTTTTCAATGCGGCCCAGTAGTTCCTGAGATTATCACGTTCAAACAAACAAACAAACTCTTAGGGGTATGAAAAATAGATGTTGGCCGATTCTCATAGATACCGGATAAGCACAAAAAATTTCATCAAAATCGGTCAAGCCGTTTCGGAGGAGTATGGCAACGAAAACTGTCACACGAGAATTTTATATATTAGATATAAAATCTAAATAAATGGAGCAAAGGGGTGACAGACTGCTGTCCTCGAGATGAGAAACATAAGAAAGGACGCCCGCAAAGAAGATTGAAAGACCCTCCCGGGCAAGAGTGGCAACAGTTGCAGTTGGAGGAGGCCTTTGCCAAAAGTCACACAAAAATCAGGGATATGATTTAAAACTATACTATTTTTCTGAAAAAAAAGCCTATATTTTATTATAAAATCTATATGTACCATTTTTGTTATTAGAGAGTCCATTTTTTTTATTAGAAAATCTATATGTAGTAGTTCCATCGGGATGTTTTTGAGTTTTATTTGATGAAAATAGATTCAACCGTGTTGGAGATAATCTACTTTTCTTATATAGACAGCTTTTTTGGCTAACTTGTCTAAGAATATGCTACACAATATTTAAAGAGTTTGCTTCGATTCCACGTAACACATGGTTTTAATTTCTTTTCATTCGACTTATAAACTTTCATATAATCTTTTTTTTTACAAATTATAACGAAAAATTTTGAGTTGTATTGCCTATTATATTATTTTAAAATGACATACTTGAGAACTTCAGGATACGGATCTAGCACTTCCATCTTGATAACTGTATATTCCTGTGGCCCGGCTCCTTCACCCGTACTTCTGTCATGGTCCATACAAGGTTGTTTGTCCAGGGGAGAGAAAATCGTATACCGTTTGCCATATTTCACCTTGTTGCGGTCTTTGAGATGCAAGTACTGCCACCTTATGAACGAATCATAGAAGGGATTGGCATCAGTTGTGATGAATTTACGTCGCCAATCTACCTGTGAAGAAAAGAGGTAGTTAGAAACTGAAATCTCCAGATTGAATCTGCTATCTCATACATACCTCTGAACAAACTACATGGTACAAATTACAATTAGTAGTGTTATACAAATTAAATGTATGGAGGTAAAATTCCTCTCAGGCGGGACTTGAACCTTCTAGGCGCCACCTTAGGGGTACGGGTCCTAAGCTTATGAGATAAAGTAAGATGCGCCGATGTGATCCGATCTTTTACAGAATCGGAGTCATTCGATTTTCTAATGGATCGATACGAAAACGTCAGAGATCGGATCGCGAAGATCGAAATAATAATAGCACCCTTTACACATAAAGTTCTGACCTGGATCTGGGTTCCAGCCCGTAGATGGATTCGTGTGGTTTAGACAATGGATCAAACTGTCGTGCTAATAATTTTATTGTGTTCATGACGAATCTTACATGTTTAAATAAGAGTTTAAATGTCAAAACATTCGCTTGCTTCAACATTCCAACTGTCCCTGCGCATTTACATGTACATTAAGTACCTATGACGTTTCGGAGCGAGGGATGGAGCGAAGCGGGCTGTTTCCCGCGTGCCGAACTTTACGTGTAACGGGCGCTAATGTGTACCTACATTCATATTTACTCGACTTGTTTATGTGACGGAGTATTACATTATGTAAGTATATAATATTATCTCGGCACTTTTGCTATATTCAACTGACAAACCACATTTTGAAAGTTGACAAAATTAGTGTATCTCATCATACTTTAAACAAATATTATTATGGTTGAGCTACCTTTGTAACGCGTATTTCGAATCATTTGTTTAGGTCGTGAAGTGATGTGGTTACGATTCTCTGGAAACTGGTGCAGAAGCTTGCGAGGAAGCGATTAGCGAAGTATCAGTCATAACAAAGACTCGAGTTATTCATATTTCAAAAAAACTGAATATAACAAATAGTGACCTTTACAAGTTTTATAACCAATTCATATGAATTTTGTTTTGGATATTTGATATCCAAAACAAAATTCATCAGACATCAGAAGGACATGAAATAAAATACTGTTTTAAAATTAATTTTACTGATGGATCAACGCAAGCCTAAACCGCTGATTGACGTATTTCTTAGGAAGGGATTTTTGGAAATTCATACCCTAAGGGGTAAAATAGTGGTTGTAAGTTTGTATGAAATAATTAAATACGGGTTTCAGCATTTTTAGAAAATCAACCATTTTTATCACACTTTATCAGTTTTTAAGTTAGATCTTTGAAATTTCGTATTTAGCTTTGTGGTTTAAAATAAAGAAATAGGTGTTTCAGCTTTTAATCTACCCCTAAGAGGGTAAAAGAGGGGTGGCAAGTTTGTATGAAACTTTGTCAGCTTGAAAGTTAGATCTGTGAAATTTCTTAATTGGCTTTTTGGTTCAAAATAAAGTGTATTCAGTGTTTTTAGAAAATCAATCCATAAGGGGGTTGCCTTTATTGCACATATGTCCACCATAACTCCGAAGTCGCTTATGCTTAAGACTTCACTTATGAAAGTGCTACCAATGTAGTAAGAGGCAGGTGTGTGACTCCTCTTTCTAGAAAACTTGATATGGAAACATTTTGACGCGTTTAATAACATTTTGTTGTTGTCACAACACCTGATAACAATATTGATATAATGTTGTTAATACGTAATGACGTTGTGGTTGCGTAAATTTTTGGTACTTGGTACAAACATTTGGTACTTAGATGTAACAGATGTGCCTAGGTCGTTTCGAAATATTAAAAATAATAAAGGTCCAAGGTGCGAGCCCTGAGGAACCCCAGGTGGCAGCCGTTTCGCACTAGATTTAAACGAACAAACTGTGATAATCTGAGATCAGTTGCGAAGATACGATTCGCACCATCTTAACAGTAAGTCACAAATTCCGGCATGACCCAGCTTTCGAACAAGCAAGTTATGGTCCACCACGTCGAAAGCTTTAGAAAAAAAATGTAGATATACGTTTCCAATCGGTTGCAAATAGCAATTTAGGTAACATCAGAGCGACTCTTTTGGTCAGCTAATTTGACTTTGTGTGAGAATAATAACAGACGACAATTTATTCATGTCGTCTCTCTAAATCATTGTAGGTATAAGGTATTTAGTAGGTTATTGTGACTTCCAATTAAATTTAATTGGAAGTCACAATTGATGTGATTGTCAAATTATAATAATTTTCATATTTTCATTTCATACGATCTTTTGGATCGATCTTTTCAATACCGGATCGGCAGTATGCGATCCGATTCCCGGATCGGATCGAGACGTTACGATCTATTACGATCCGAGATATCGGATGAAATGCAAATATCGCACATCAATAATCTTTTTCTCTTTAAAAAAAAAAAATGTAAATAAACTTTCGCGATTTGTACACATTATTAAAATATATATATTACTGGTCTTAATCGCGTGAATAACTTAAGACGTTTCGACCGTGGTCGTAACGTCGGGCAATAAACAAGGTATTTTACCTTAAATTATTCACGCGATTAAGACCCGTAATATATATATTTTAATAAAAAAAATGTAGTCTATGTGAAAATATTGTTTTGACTGGTTATTTGAATAAGAAATATCCATTAATCACCCAAACTGTGTGCATTTATAAATATTAATATAATATACAAAATGTATACTATAGGTAGATAATGAGACATACTAATACAATAGATCCGTTACATTTTCTGTGAACTTACAAAAGGTGGTTTGCTAGTTGATTAAAGCAAAAGTGTAGAGATAAAAAATGTGTTTATGTTTACTTACTGTAATACTACAACAAGTAAGGTCTTTAGTACACATGAATGTAGGCACTTATTAATATATTGATCTTCGCAATCCAATCTCTGACTTTTAGTACTGATCCACGAAAATCGTATGGAAACGATCCGAAAAATCGCTGGATTGTATGCTCCACTCTGCAGGAGTTAATACCCACAGGTTGGAAACCTAAACTCTACAAAAATAAAATTTGCCTAAACAACAACAAGATTGTACTCAACAGCTACAGAAATTAGTCTTATCAGAATAGTATTGTACTCTACTAAAATTGTTTTAATTTCAGTGTATGTATCTATTTAAAAATATATGAGTATGTTTATCAGTTGTCTGGTTTATATAGTACAAGCTCTGCTTAGTTTGGGATCAGATAGCATTGTGTGAGTTGTCCCAAGATATTATTATTATAATATTGAATTCAAAATAAATGTTTTTTTTACTGTAGGTATAAAAATGTTGTTGAAATCAATTTTGCATTATAATTGTTCTCAACAAGTACCTACCTATATGAATGGTTTCAACAAGTATAGGAATAATTCTCAACAAGTAAATGAATATTTTTCAACCTGAATAAAATTGTTCACAACCAGAATACAATTATTCTTAACCAGAATAAAATTATTCTCAATTAGAAAAAATTAAAAGTTGAGCAAACTTACATGAATTCCCATTCTCTTCAAATCAGCAACAGCAAGTGGAGGAAAATATTCCAGCCAGTGACTCTCATCAGCAAAGAGTTTGATCTCATCCTCAGGCACTCCGAGACTCTGCATGATCTGCCATTGGAACTTAGCCCCTCCTGTTTTAGCCACTGCTTTACTCTTCTTACCTTTACTTTTATCTTTGGGTATAATATCACCTTCTTCTTTAACAACTGGCTCTTCATCCTCAGGGAAGACAGGAGGGCAACCATAGAGCGCCATTTCTCTTTTTAATTTATCGGCACATGCTTTTATTGGCATGCCAGTACAGTGGAATCCAAAAGGAAATAGCACCTTTTTACCTTTTAGTCTATGGTATCTTGAAGCAAACTGAAAATATTGTGGCTATTAAATTAATATAAGGAAGCATTTATAACTTAAAAAAGTAATATTATGTATAATTCAATATTTTCCAAAATTGATATTACAAAGATATTTAGTGTTAATAGTATATTAAAAGTCACCGTAGTGTATACATACAACATATTTTTTGTTCTTATCAATATGCAATGCAATGCAATATGGAATCTTATAATCTGTGATTCTGAACACATATTCGTATCAATTAATTCAGTAATGCAATTTATGAACTATTGCATCATTGTTCTTAATCATAAAAGTGTTAGCTACCTACCTCACATTTGGAAAGTGAAAATGTATGACCAAGATGCAATCGGCCGTTCATATATGGATAAGGAAATGTACACATAAACTTTTCATAGGATTTCCCGTCGTCTGGTGCTTCCATTTCAAATATTTTCTCATTGTCCCACTTTGCCTGCACTTTCTTCTCTATTTCTTGTAGATATTCTACCTTGAACGTGCCTTTGCGGTCTAAGGTAGCCTGAAATTTGAAAAGTATATCTACAATATTAATAATAATAATAACGTCTGTGTAATGATAATTATAAGCTTGTACCACTTGGTACCGGCTAAAAAGGAATCTCGGAAAGCCTGGGTTTTACATTGATAAACACCTGTTGGTTACCCTATATATAAAAAGAAGGAAAACTTACCATTTTAAATAGATTTTATTCAGAAAACCTACATAAAATTCTTCCTAAATACGATAGAACAACACGTTGCCACGAACCACGACTGCTCGACACTGACAGCTGAGAATGACAGCTTGATGACAGCTAACGTCAATTAGTCCGGTCAATTCTTTCACAATCTGACAGACAATAGTGTAGTTCCACTGTTCATTCCAAAACAATAATTTTCCACCAGTAGAACAATATTATGCAAAAAAATGTACCACTAATTCGAAGACGTCAAAATGAGGTCAAATGTGTTTGGAATATGTTAAGCGACCGGATTGAACCCCGAACATGCGTTAGCAATTGCAGGGCTGGACTCGTATAAGGCAAGTTACGCCTCTGCTATATGCTCAGATCGGTGTAATCTAAAACATTACAAAAATGCTGCCAAAATTTGAATAATTCACCTTTAGAAGTCGAATTGCATATAAATTATCTAACTATCGTACCCTCCTCAGACTGGGAAACCTTCATGCTACGAAAATAATAACTATGTTCCAACGTTCCATTGCTAGTAGTTTGGGGTTTAGTCACTTTTTGACCCAAATTGGTCATAATGCTGCCCCCTATGTGCAAGTCTTAGTTTGCAGGAGGGGGGGGGGTGAGGCGGTACAAATTTAATATATCGTGTACACATTCACGAAACCAATTCGCTAGTTTCAAACAATCAATTTAAAAAAATAAAATGTTTTTTTTTTATACTACAAAACGAACAGACGAGCAGGTCGTGCACCTGGTAAGTATCACGCTAGCCCCTAAGAACAATAAAAAAAAAGTAACCCAAACTAGGTGACCCTACTGTATCTCTTAATTTAATACTACCTACCTACAGTGCCGACCCGAGAGCAGATTGACGTTGGAGTGAAATCAAATTTTGGCGACCCTTATACTGCCACCCTAAAATAAAAAAACCTGCTAACTGCACAAAGACTCCAAAGTGTTTGCAAAAGACTTGTCCAGATATTCTGAGAGAAATCAAGAAGTTAGAAATAGTCAGATAAACGCGTCGTTAAGAAAATCAGTCGTTAATCCGGAGAAGAATCTGAGAGTAATACATCCCGTAGGTCGGATAGTCTGTGCGATTTGTGACTAAACAACTTAAGAACTTCATTCATAACTCAACAACAACTTCATTTATATCGACAACATGTAAGCGTGGAGCAGAAGTGTGTTAATGCTCTTTTTCAAACAGTAACGCCCCGTAACGCTTACTGAAGAACTACAGGGTCATAACTCTTCGGGGCCACATCTACACATTGTTTTCGAGAGTCATTACGAATCGCAAATTTATATTTATTCAATTCCGACCAAACCAGTTTCCGTAAAGGCTTTAGTATTGACTGCGAAAAGTTATACTACATAACTACTCTTTGGTTGTACAAATTACTTACTAGAATAATTCTTGGCGTTTGTGGACTATGAGAAAGTCTTCGATTTAATAAATAACTTATGCAATAAAAACATTTTTTTTTCTTTTCATTACATTTCGGAGCAGCACGTCTCGATCCGTGCGAGCTTCGTACAGTCATACCATATACATATACGATAAGCGAACGCTCGGCCGAGCTACATGGTAGGCGGAGTGGGGTTGTTAGGTTTTATTTTCGTTACGGAATTTCTTGATTCGGTCGCCGCGCTCAAAGCCAATGCAATACCTTAAAAGGAAGCGTCCGCAGCTTTCCGCGCCCGCTGCGACTAAAGCATAGCGCCTTTGTTTTTGAAGAAAAACAAAATATAAAGAGAGGTACCTATTAGCAGTTAAATTCATTGACTAAAGAAACGGAATAAACATATCTTAGAGGGCGCCTAGGCTTCCCAGATCGGCGACGTGTAATAAAAGATAAAGTTATTTTCTTAAAAAAAATTAAAGAGGTGGTATCCCGAGCCCATTTAAAGTAAACAGAAATGCAGCCGAAACGCACTGACTTATCCGTTAAGGGCGCCCTCGGCGCCCCCAGACCATTGGTGCCTGGATAGGCTGTTCCGTTCGCGCTATACTCGGTCCGGACCGGTGTCTACCTGGCTGCTTCTATAAGTTTGAATTTAAAATTGAATTGCTGCTCTTTAGAGCAAATAAGGGTTCAAAAGGCCAAGTCATTTAATTATTCTATCAACGAAATTGCCATATTTACGCATAAGGAATTAATTCGACACGTTTATGTTTTAGTTATGTATTGCAGATTTATTGTTTATCAATAAATTAAATATATTTTTATCAATTATTTTGGCTCAATTTTGCGCCCTCTAGACGTTACGCCCGCGTGCGTTGCACGCCGGTTGCGGCAGGCCTGGGTGTAATTGGTAAAACACCGGTCAAGTGTGAGTCACTGGTGATCTTTCGTGATTTTTATCCGAACTCTCTCATCCCTCTTCGAGCCTTGCGTGATTAATGGATGACCCCTTTATTTGTGTTCATGTGAAAAATCTGGTCTCGTTCGTCGGGCCTTGACCAGACGTAAATGTGTAATGGCAAAAGGTTTTATTTATTACAATAAGCTCTAAATTAAAATAAAACAATTATTTTGAGAATGCAACGAACTGCCAATAGCAATAATAGGTTTTAGTATATCCATAGAGAATTCAGCAAACTATTTTTTTATTACCCGCTATTTATTGCATGCGTAAAAAAATGACAAAAATTGGCGGCAGTCGGCAGTGGCGGTACACGATCTGTCACTTTACCGGAAACTTCGGCCGCTAGCTAATTCAACAACGCATTTTTAATCAGGAAAAGCCTAAGTTTAAGTTTAATTACGTTAAAATCGGTGATATTTCGTAGTAAAATAGCCTCGTGACAATGGCGCCAAGGTCTGCGAAAGCTAAGGTACCGTATAATCACTATAAATATTGTGAAATTTGAGTATATTTGCATTGAATTTACAAACGGGTTTTGGGGTGCGCAATAACGCGATGCCCCGGTGGACGGGTGCATGGTTAGCTTTCATATTTGAAGCGTATTCCAAGAGTAATGGCTCTACTGCCATTTTTCGCGATAGATTTGGTTCACTTTACAGTTTTAAGCGTGTTCGCTTCGAGCGTAATGAAACATGGAACCGGATTTGTGCGCAGTATTTCGGAGGTGTTTTAACCCAAGGTGGACCTGGATTGGGCCGGTTATCACGTGATGTTTGTACTTATTTATCATAAAAAACGACTACACATGCTTATCTCAATATTGGCGCCATCTGACAGTCGTCTGGCTTGGGTGCCTCTCACATATTCATCTTGCGTTCATTTTGTTTTTGCAAACTACAAAAGCGCGCCAATTTCCTTTGTTGTCATGAGACACCAACCAGTTACATGTTTCAATTGAAGTGATATTAACTACTTCTTTGACAGACAATACCTACATCTTTCAGATAAACTTGTAAATTAATACATTGCCAGTTTTCTATAGCTAAGATGTTAGAATAATATGCCACTCCCTTTTATTACTTTCATGTTATTACTATCCTGGATCAGGTTTAAAACTTAAAACAAATTCCTACAAATGTAGCTGTCTTTACAGAAAGCTGCTGATGTTAAAGTAGTTGAAAATGATGCACCCAAAAAAGGAAGGGGAAAAGGAAAAAATGTTGCAGACCCTGAACTTGAATCTGCTGATATAGAATTAGATGATAAGCCAGTGACAGAAAAGAAGATAACAAAGCGTGGGAATAAAGCTGCCAATACAGAAGAGGTTAATGATAAGAATGATGATGTAGCACCACCAGCTAAGAAAGGTAGAAAGAAGAAAGTTGAAGACCCAGAGCCTGAGGACAAAGCTTCTAATGGTGATCAGTCTGCTGACGAGTCTACTGGCCAGGCAGAAGAAAGCGAACAAAATGATGAGAATGTAGAAACAAATGGACATTCAGAGGAAGCCCCAAGCTCTGGCAGAGGGCGAAAGAAGCAAGGAAAGAAGGAACCAGCTGAAAAACCAGAACCTAGGGCTGGTAGAGGCAGGAAAAATGCAAAACAGGAAGAAAATGAAGACAAAGAAGAGGTTGCAGAGGAAAAGCCTAAGTCTAGCGGAAAAGGTAGAGGTAAAAAAGCAGCAGAGCCTGAACCAGAAGATAGATCTGATGTTGATGAGGAAGAAAAGGACAAACCTGCACCAAAGGCCAGAAAGCCAAGGGGCCAAGCTAAAGCTGCTCCTGAAAAAGTAGAGGATGAGGATGATGAGGAACAAGATGAGCCTAAGAAGAAAGAGCCTAAAGGCAGGAAGGGCAAAAAGGTGCCAGCTAAAGAAGATGGTGATGAAGAGAATGATACACCTTCGTCTAAAAAACGAAAGGTGACCAAAAAGGAAGAGAAAGCCAAAGGTATATATTTTTAAATGATTTCCTTTTGCAATTATTTACATACGCTAATACTAGATCACAAAGAGTAGAATGCTTGCATTCTAATCTTTGTGATCTAGTATTAGCTGAGTAGTTGACTTAAGTTTAAAACTTGATAAAAACATCAACCACAATTTTTCAATGGCCATTTGCTCGCTTGTATTAAAATTTGATTTTGATGTATCCATGGTTATAAAACTGTGTGGCCGGTAATATTCTTATTAATTCTAATCTAGCCTGCTACCTCCCATGCATGGAATGAGAAAAAGTATTCTATGTCTCTCTCCTGACTACATGAAAATGTAACACAAGTCACTTTTGTATTTATGTATTAGCATAGCTGGTCATCACCCTAAAAGATTATCAAGTCTAATATTTTAAGCAGATGAATTATTGATTGCTTGTATAATATAGGGGATAACTACTGATATATTTTCAGATGAAGATGAAGATGTTCCTGAGGTGAAACCCACTAAAGGAAAGAGGGGACAAAAGAAGGCAGTGGAACCAACCACTGAGACTGACAAAGAACCTCAAGATACTAGTGAGCCCACCACAAAACGTCGACGTAAAGTGGCAGAGGAAAAGGGTAACTAGTAATATTGATTAATTTTAATCATTATTGACAATTATTGTTTGTATTAGGTACTATGATTGTTTCTATAATTAATAAATCTTTTCTAAAACATATAATTTGAATGCTTTATTTATCTTTTTATACCTTTTTTTATTTATCAATACAATATTCAAATTCATGCTTGGCTGAGTATAAATAGGTAATTAGAAATATTATGGGATGTTTTAAAGGCTGTGTTCAGACCTATCAAATCAGCTTAGAGTTCAACAGGTCAATGACTTTCCTGAAGCTGCAGGCCCTAGTACTTGCTAACTTTTATTCACTTTCTGTTGTTGAATCTAGGCTTCAAATACCCAAACACTGCTTAACTTCAAGATGATCTTAAAAGTATTTCTGTTGTCACTGTTTTCCACTTTATAGTGACAAAGACAGTAAGGTCCTTTTCACACGTTCCGTTTGCCCGGTAGCCGACGCCGGGTATCCGGCGGTGAATGTATAGTGACCGGACAGAGGGACGCCGGAACGTGTGAAAGCTCACGTCACGTGTACAGTCGCCATACACTTCGCTGCCTGCTACCTGGCAACCGGAACATGTTAAAAGAATTTATGTTTGGATATTCGGCCGTAAAATAGTTAAAGGTCTTGTGCCTATCAATGCCCTATAGTTTGCTTGGTCTGTATATAGTGTAAAGCTAGTGTATGTTCTATAAATTTACAGCAAAATATGTGTATGTATTTTTTTAATGCTGGGTTAGATTAAGGTGAACTAACAGGGTACTTTGAGAATTTAGGTAAGGAAATAAGGTGGAAATAATACTACAAGACTATGCATGCTAACTACCACAGCATGGAAAATATCACATGCTTGGGAACATTCTATGCTGTGTTAGTAACACATAATTTACATATTAAAAAATGCAGTGTATTCTTTATTATGATTTTTCTCAGACAATATCTTCAAAAGTGTTTTTTTTTCCTCGAAACCAGTAATAAAATGCATGTTCCATGTTGGTTCCTCCAATTAAGTTATAATTAATGATTATAATAAGTTCCATGTAAGCAAAATTTAATGAATTCACAACAAATATTTAGATAAGAAAATACATACTTATTTTTTCTCATAAAGATAAATTGTACACATGGCTGTGCTCCAAAATTGTACATAGTTATTAGAAAAGCTAAAACGACGCACACACGGAAAAAATACTGATTTAGCATTATTCTTAGGTAGACAGCTGCACATTATTAGTTGTATAAATTTATATATTTATGTATACCTAGACATAGGTATGTTTATTATACGTTTAAGTTATATTTCAGCTACAGAAGACACAAAAGCGCCAGCTAAAACTAAATCAGTAACAGACTTTGAAAGTCTAAATTTCTCGAATACATCCATAAATAGTAACGGTAAACAATGGAATTTTAAAATATCAAGTTGGAACATCGGTGGTATCCGGGCCTGGCTGTCTAAAGGCTGCCTTGACTACTTGAAATATGAAAAACCTGACATATTGTGTTTGCAAGAAGTGAAGTGCTCACAGGACAAACTGCCGAGTGAATTAACAAATATACCTGGTTATCATGCTTATTGGGTGGCTAGTGACAAGGATGGCTACGCTGGCGTAGGCATATATACAACGAAACTAGCTATGAACGTCACGTACGGTCTACAAAACGAGGAGTTGGACTCAGAAGGTCGAATTATAACAGCGGAATACGAACAGTTTTATTTAGTATGTACTTACGTGCCGAATTCAGGTCGGAAACTAGTCACACTTCCCAAAAGACTGCAATGGAACGAGGCGTTCCGTAAATATGTTAAGGAGTTGGATAAGAAGAAACCTGTGATAATATGTGGTGATATGAACGTTTCCCACAGTGAAATAGGTACATAGTATTTTAATATTTTCCTAGTTGAATGTAGACTATTTTAATATGAACCGTACATCAACTTACACGGTAAGGACGACTGGTGTGTGGATTGGTGCAATTCGATCGAAACATCGTCCATCAAATAAGGGTAATAGTACCATAAGGTTTAATATTAGTGTGATCAAGTAGTGTATCTCTCACAGGGAAGAGTTTGGGGGTGCAAATTCCACTCTCCTTTTGGGTATCAATCTATACTAATATTATAAAGCGGAAGAGTTTGTTTGTTTGTTTAAACGCGCTAATCTCAGGAACTACTGGTCCGATTTGAAAAAATCCTTTTTTGTTGGATAGCCCATTTATCGAGGAAGGCTATAGGCTATATAACATCCCGCTACGACGGAAATAATAGGAGCGGAGTAGCGACGTGAAATGTTGCAAAAACGGGGAAAATTTACGCATACGAAGTTGCGCGGGACAGCTAGTATCTAATATAAACGTATGAAAATGGAAGTATAAAGCCTGGTAAGATACTAATAGTAGAGTGACTAATAACATAACATCACTAAAAATTGCAGATTTAGCTAACCCTAAAACAAACAGGAAGAACGCCGGTTTCACAGATGAAGAGCGTGAGGGAATGACGGAACTACTTGGAGATGGGTATATCGATACATACAGACAGTTGTATCCTGATAAAACCGGCGCCTATACGTTTTGGACTTACATGGCTAATAGCCGAGCTCGAAACGTTGGATGGTAAGATATTTTTTTTCTTCAGGTATTAATAACAAAATTATTTTATTATTTAGGTGGCGGAGGGGAGTTGCATACAACGCGACGGCTGTGCAAATGATTGTGGGTTCAACTGGCTGTCCCAGTGAGGACAACAATTTGTCTCTCTTTGATTGTAAATTGGTGTTCTAAGTCTATTTTTCTAAGATTTGTATTTTTGTAAGTTCGTAGCCCAAGTGCTTCATTTTTAGTAGCAGAGCTGAATACTCTCCGTGTTCCGGTCCGCTACTTAGAATAATTTAGTTATCACATTTTACACTTAGAGTCGATGAGACCGCGGGCTTCAAATTTCAAAATGGCCGACTATCGAATAACTAATTAGCATACTACAAGTTGATCAACTAATGAAGTATGGTGAATTCAATATTATTTATTAAGACAGAATAAACGTTGCTATGCCTAGTATGCTTTAAAATTGTGAAGTCTGCGGTTGCTCTAAACAGGGGAGAAATCCAAACTACAAGTTCTGCCATAAATACCTACGCCCTTGCCGAAATCACACACTGTGTAGTCATACTCGGTGGGGTGTAAAATAATATGTGGTAATATGCTAATTGTGTGCTCACTCTTGTCACACAATATTAATAACATCGCAGTATTTATGTTTGATCCAATGATAACTAGCAATATGTGATTATGGGTCACACATTACCAGCAATCCTTTATAAACCCTCTATTGGGTTAACGTCTGTAGTATAGTGAATAGGGAATGGGACTCCCAATCGTAAGGTCGCGGGATCGAACCTTAGCCATTAGGCTACCGCCGCTTCTTGTACCTATTTGGATCCGCCTGAGAAAGCGATGTATAAAACTTGATAAAACCATAACAGAGACGCACAATATTGGGTCAAACTTTTTATAATTGAACTTTAAACAATACTAACAAAATGTCTAATTCTGGATTCGTTTTTAGGCGTTTGGATTATTTCATCATATCGGAAAGATTGCAACCTGCTTTGTGCGACAATGTTATAAGGAACGGGGTTTATGGTAGTGATCATTGCCCCTTAACACTTTTTCTGCATTTACGCAGTGCCGACAAACCTAAAGAATAATTTTATTATGGTGTAAGGTTTCTTTGAAAAAGAATTTTGTTTGATATCAACATTTGTTTGTATAATTTTGTATTGATTCTGACTTCGTAAAAATAAAAATGTTATTCACGAAGCTTGTTTATTTTGTTGAGCCTGGAATATTCCCATAGACTTAATAACATCTAGACAAGGAGGAACTTAATAGGTACTAATTAAAAGAGCTTTACTATTAAAACTATTAATTAGTAAGAAGTAATTAAAAGCTCATAGGGAAAACTACCGAGTTTATAAAATTTCTAAAAGTTGTCGAGTGTCTTACGCTTAAAGTTATATGCAACAACTCAACGTCAAAATAAGTACTTTTTTTTATATAAAGATAACTGGTAATGTGGAATTGTGGGTCTTACATTATTATAAGCTCAATGGCTTGTGTCAGGAGTTACTTTACGTCGGTAGTATAATGGGTAGAATTCGACCTTTAGGCTACCGCCCGCTGCTTCAAATTTCAGACCTAACAGACAGGCAAATTTACTTTTAGAATTTACAATATTGGACGGTATCAGCTATACTTAAAAATTTGAAAAATGTCGATCGCAATGTTTTCGACTTGAACATGAAATGGATATTGATCAAACATATTTTGATTCCAAAACCAACAATTTTTATTTATGGAATTGTAATACATGCCACACTAAAATTTAACATAATATTTATTAAATTGTCGGAATATTATTAATCTTGTTTAGTTCTGAGCATAATAGTACTGCGATGGTGATGGTTGAGGGTAGTGACGTCGAAATTCAGCTTGATTGAAACTTGACGGTGAATGGGAATACCTTCTTGAGGGGTCACTTTGTAATAGCGAGGCGTAGTTCTGTAAGTCGCTTCTGTAACGCAGAGGCGGCCGAGACTGGTAGTTTGAGCTCTGGTACAAGCGTCGTTCAGGAGAACCGTCCGAGTCTTCCTCGCTGCTGTACGGTTTTGCATAAGGCGCCGGTGGGGTATCAGTCCTGTACAAACCCTTCTTCCCGTCGTCGGCCCCCAAACCATTTATGCTTATTGCTACCACAGCAATTACGACGAGTACCTTTATCATGATGGTGATTTGTCTTGATTTCAGTACCAACTTCAAATGAGAACTCGTTTCTAGTAATATTTTTAGGGTCCTGTACTATTTAAACCCTATTAAGCCGTACAATCATTACAATAATCGATTTACACGCTTTTTAACTTACAATAGGTTTTGATCAATTCAATTACTTGAGATAAATGAAATACATGGCCAATTTATATTACATATGTATGGTGTTTATATTATCAATTATTGTTTCTTACAAGCAAGGTCAAATGTGCTTTAAATTTTAACGATTTGATTGATAAGTATTAAATTATGTACCCATATCTGAAAATGCATCATAGGTGTGGCTGGGTTTAAAGAATCGATCTTTGTCGTATGCGGTTAGTTTTAGCATGGATGACTACCTACCTATTCAGTTAGGAAGCGTAACTGCGATTAGGTGTTGAGCGTAGTTTAAACAAATTCAAAAAGCTATGAGATGCTTGGTACGTATGTGATGTGATGTGGTCTAATAAGTGCAGTCTTCCACTTCTGGCTTCCATACTCCTGTGACTTAAGAAGGAAGAAGGAAGGAAGGAAGGGCCGTTAAATGCAAGTGAGAAGATTGATGCAGCATAATAAAGAAATGGGTAAGTAAAATAATTAACGTACCTACATTCCTTTTTTTAAAGCTAGCTATTTAAAAAAAATGTGGATAACTATCAAATAACATTTGGGGTTACAAACATCCATCAATCTGAGAGAAAACTGGTTCCGTTGGTTAGGCGCGGTCGCAGCCGGAAATTATGGAGGGGGTCACTAATAATAACACCATATGTAGAGTAAATTAGACTTTATTGCACAATACCTACGCAATTTTATTGCACTCATTATATAACAAATGGAAGTTCTTTTTTAATTGGCAAATCGGTTGATAATATTTGAGACGTCTCGGGTTATCTCTGGATGAATATTTAGAAGAACTAAACCTGTCTGCTTTAGTTTAGTAGTAGTTTTAGTTTTTACACACAAGGCGTAGAAAATGATCTCTCTGATGTCACACCGCATAAAGGAAGAGTTGGCAAGACTTTCAGCAAATAATTATTTGGGTAGAGGTCATCGTTACAAACTTCGATTGCGCAACACACTTAGGAAATTTTGTATCAGTATTTTCTTTAAGTTTCCGTTTCCACTTTGAAATCCATCAGTGCACGCAAAAGCAAGAACACTCTAGAATTGGGAATAATATTCTGATACGAACATAGTAGTTCATAAAAGCACCATTAAATGTCAGCAAACTATAAAATGCATCACCTAGCCGCGGCTAGGTGATGCATTTTTTTTTTTTTTTTTTTCTTAAGTCCCCTGTGACCCTCCCCCTTGAACCGCACCTGCCGTTGGTTTGGAGTTTTGAACACGTCCTGCGCCAAGAAGAGCATTATATAACTCGTAAAGTCATGGTTATGGGCGTAGTCCTCCCGCAACCTAGGCTTGAACTACCGGTGGGGACGTGAGGACGTTGGGTATAAGCGCAGAACTTGCACAAAATCGTGCTGAATGGCGGATATAATAGGTAGACCCCTTATATGGACAAGGCAAGAGATAGTTAATTAGAAATGTGGTATTGGGTCCCACATTATTAGCAATCCTGTAAACCACTTCACTCCAGTTAAGCTAAATAGCTTGTGTAAGTAGTGAGTTCACCTCGGTAGTATAAATGGATAGGATTCCACCTACCGATTGCGAATACGATGCCTTAAACATTAAGCTACCACCACTTATTAAAAAATAGACCCAATCTATACTAGACTTTTTCATTTTTTACATCTATTTGATTTTTATCTATCCATACTAGAAATACCTACCTATGTTATCTATTTGGCGTTCACGGCCCATCTTTTTGAGTCATTGTGATAAAATTTGGTAGAGGATAGTTAAAACCGAAGGAGCGACAATGAGGATGAAGATAGCATTTACTTAGTGTTTTTGATTTAGTAGTTCGACGTAAGTACTTGCTTTGTCATACTCTCGATAAAGCTAACAATCGGAAATAAAAACCCCCCTTTTTAATTACGATTGATAAGTTTAGTGAATTGTTGCCAAGTTAAATAGGTATCTTCACATGTCTTAACTGGCAACACTAAACACTAATTGATTACCCTAACATTTTCAAGCTCATTTGTGACCAAGGCCATATGTCTACAGAGAAGGAGGAAGTCCTAGTTTTAAATTATTTGAGGTTTACTACGATCACATCAATAAATTTTACAACAAATAGCTTAAAAAATATATTATTAACAACTCATTTAACAAAATACTGATTCAATTATGCACATTACCTCACTTTCTAATGTGATAAGCAGTATGACAAAGTTTTACTTTTTTGAACTTAGCAACGACATATTCGGACCTTTTCGCCGATATTTCAGATGTGCCTGAAAATAAGAATATTTATTTATTTAAACTATCAGAATGTAACAATACCTAATAAAAAGAAGAAATCACTAAGAATTTTTATTTTTAATCCATATATTTAAGAAGACAATTTTGTTTGTTTTATTGTTACTGAGCCAATTTCGATAAAACTTAAGCTTGTAAAAGGACATAGGCTATATTTAATGGCGTTAATCAGAACACTGTGGTACCACAGTTTAAAAGTATGAAAGAAATATACCTCTGCTATTTGACCAAATTCTCTCCTAGAAAGAACACTGTAGGCAGAAGTCAGGATACTCAGAGCAACCGTATGCAGTTCTTTCAATCCAGAACAGAATAAATCAATCCCAAGTTCTAATCCTGTACCAAAATCGGATTCATCTAATGCTATGCTAGCATTGGTTATAACAACTTGTAAGTCTGAGAATATCTTGTCCTTTTCTGTTTGTGATTTTGCATTTTGAAGACTGGCAAACACCTTTTTCAAATTTGCTGTAACAAAATATTTAATCTTATTACTTTGATTAATTAAGAATCCATACCATACATCAAGACTACAAACAATCATAGATGCTTATCTATGATTGTTTGAATTCTCAAGCAATCACTCATTTAGTGATTGTATTGGCTTATAAGCCAAACATCTGTAAGAGGTAGGTTCTTTATGTGATACTGATAGAAGAACTGTTTATAGTCCAAAGGTTCTAACAACAAAAAGCTGTTAGGTGACAATATGATCAGTTTCAGTTGTCAGATCAGTAAGTGACATGTTAAGCAGAGGTCTTGAGCCTAATCTCTCTGGTTGTGTCATCATCAGTTGCTGGTCTCTGATGAGATAGAGACATCTGTGACTGAAAATGTTCAGTATTATTAATCATACCATCTGTTTCCACTAAACGCCTGTATCCTACTTGAGTCTTCTTATCATAAGGCACTGCTACACCTGCTCCATGGAATGACTTCGTTACTGTTTCCGCTAATCGTTTTTTCATGCTGAATTCTTCCAAGGATATACTGTTTTCTTCAGCATATGTTTTTATTTTCGACATAAGTTTTTGACAATTTAAGGCAGTAAATGGTGAAGATTTTTTTTCATTCTCTAGATACTTACTGAAAACATATCAATTTTATTATTCAAATGATATTCTTTTTCTACAAATAAAATAAATATATTATGTAAATAAATCATTCAATTCAAAAATATTTTCATAAAATTAAATTAAAGATTGCAGCAAAGTCAATTTTTGGCTGCCGAAACATTTTGTCTTTACTGTAATTTTAAAAAATATGTAAAACAGTCAGTCTGCTTGTGACAACAACTATAGCAATATTATTATGTACCCATCTTGGTTGAATGAACTTGCTGTACAAATTAACATTTAATTAAATTAAGTTTAAAATACTTACTAAACAGCTCCAAAGACATTCTGACTCATAAGAGTAATATGATAATCTTTAGCACTGTCACTGCTGGCTAGAAATGCTGTTTTTTGTTCTGGTGTATCCCTAAAGTAACCAATGTGGTATTCACCTTTCTTCTTTTTTAAAATAGCCTGTATAACAATAATAAAAAATAAGATCACATATTTTGTTGTACATTTAACAATATATAAGATATAACTATGACAGTACAACTTAATATTTAAAACAGCTTGAATATTAAGTAAACTACAATAAAAAGTATCCAATTTCCATCCTCACAATATCATCATAGGTCTTCATAACTAATTTCTTTATGATCCATTCAGCCATTTAATAGTAAAAAGTTAGGATTTGGCTTTAGAAAAGGGCTACACAATTTTGGTATTGAAAATGGTTTTATTGGGTAGGTTGTCAGTTTTTAGTCTACCCCATCATACTAATATTATAAGCAAAAACACTTAGTTATTTAGACAACTTTTAATTACCTACATGATAAGATAAATTAATTGTTGTAAATTGTTAAATTAAATAACATAAAATCACACAAATATGCTTATCATACATACTTGAAACTCAGGTGGATCATAGTAGAACCTCCAGTGTATCAAATAATACTCCTTTTGTTCCAATATAGGCAGTTTACCTAACAACAAATCAAATGGACCTATGAGCTCCAAATTTACACTCGCCATTGTTTCCTCGGCTGAATTCCCAATGCCAATAATAAAATCGTAAAATTTGAAAAAATCATCGGGCATTTCAACCAAAAATAACTCTTTAAAAATACTCTTCTCTGCACTTTTATCATAAAATTTTAAGTCTTCTGGTAATTTAATATGCTCTGTTGTCTCATCTTTAAGAACACATTTGTTACTTTCTTCACTAGATTTAGAGGCTTCACTTTGTTTTTTGTGTTCTTCATCAGTTTTGTTACTATTGGTTTCCGGCGACTGTCCCCTAGGACTCCGTGTGTATGGTGAGTAACGTCTTTTATGGCGATTGACTTCTTTTCTCTTTACAGGTGGATGCTTGAAATTTTTGTGATGTTCAGGATTCTTCTGGTAACATCCTGGTCCATATTTACATACCGTTCTTGGATCGTTAACGTATTCTTGCCAGTCGTCAGCCATTTCTGATCAGATTGTGGAACTCCGACACTATGTTTTATGTCGGTTACACATTCGGTGCAATACTGTTGCAATCACAATTTCTCATTTACTCTGTACTGTACCTAAAAAATGCTTTAAAAGCTAAATTAATAATATAATAACGCGAAGCGGTAAGTTAGCTTTTATACGTTACGTGAATGACAATAATGTCTGTCACATTTCTCAATTTTTACATCAACAAAGGATTTGTCATACTGACATTGAAAGCTTAGACGAGTTGACAACGTCACGACACTGTACCAGCTGTTTAGGAGCACCAATTGAACTTGAACTCTATTCTCTAGTATAAAGTTCTTTATCTCGAAATTCAAAATATAAAATGGAAATCGATTTCTATTCCTGGACCCCATGGAGGATAATATTGAACTAACTCGGATGTCGGACCTACCTTGATTGAAAGAATATTTTTTTTCCAATAAAGTTTATTATTATTACTATTTAATACTTCAGTGATTTGGAGTAATTTATCAGCGTGTTGGGTGGCGAGGTGACGTAACTAATCGTTTATTGATATATTTCAAAGTTCCAAAATCTGCACTATAAAGTATGACAAACAAATGAATAATTGATAAATTAAAAACTTTACTTTTAAATGTCGATATTTTGTATTATTCTATACTGGGAAATGAGTAAATGACCAGTGTGACCAGATTCAGATTTAGCTTTTTAATACGATACATGTGGCGACACCGACGGTCGACGTCGTGAACCATAAAATCAACAGCCCTAAAAAATCGCGATTTTTCTCAACATTTTTTCTTATAAAATGTCAATCATTTGATTGGTGAAGGAGATGGTGAATTTATAAAAATATCGCACAATACAAATAATTAGTATACATAGCAAATTATAACAATTGAGAAGACGAAAATTAGTGTTTTATTTACTTCAATTGATATAATGCCAGAAACGTGTTAAAGTGGTTTAATTTTTTAATTTCAATGGTGCGTTAAATTGGATACAAAATATTGTTTTTAAATTAGTGCTAAATGTAGTTATTTTAATTATAAGTGTTTTCAATGTATGGGTGTATAAAATTCTACAATAATTTGCCAAGGACATGTACATATTAAATCATCGTTCTTCACGACGATCTACAATTACTGCGGGAGACGAATCATGCTATGCTACTGGTAAATATTTCTTTAACATCTATTTTTTTCAATAATCAATGGATATTGTTTCAATGCTAGCATTGGAATAATATCCATTGATTCACCTGAATTTTCATGCCATTACCTTTTAAATCATATCATTGGTGATTTTATTCTTAAAAATCGCATACATTTTCTCATAAAGTAGTACCTACCTACCTACTTACTAAAAAAATTTTTTTTTTTTTTTTATATTGTCAATCAAAGGAGGTGTGTATGTATGATTACTATTTTTACTTTGCAAGCAGCCACAAGTGTATTCCAAAATTAAATTGTTAATCAAATATTATCCCACTTCCTTTGAAATGCATTCAAGAGTAATTCCAGCATGTGTGTGCATAATTCTCAATTACTTTTGTTAGAAAAGCTGATACTTTGTCCACTTTATTTATAATTTGTGATTTAAAAAGCAAAGTGTGTGATTTTTTCTTTTTTGTTTAATTTGCAAGAATGTGTACACCTTATTAAATTGGTAGGACATATTGTTTTTGTTACACCAATGAATATGATAAAAAAAGATGGTGAAAAATAATCAAAAAATGTCATTAGGCAGAGTGAAGTGATGTTTAAGTTTAGCTAATCAACAAAAAAACAAATAAGCTGGCTTATTAGAACACTGAAAAAGGTTACCAGCTAAAATTATTGTGTTGGTGTCCAATATGATATTGATATGGTTGCTCTGAATTATTTGCAATTGGCTTTTTCAATGTACTCTTATAAGTTTGATTTTGAATGTATTTGGGGTCCAGCGGTGATTTACTTTTTTAGTTGAAACTATGATTTACTAGCCAATTGCAGATAATTCAGAGCAACCACTCTGAATGACCTGCAATTGGCTTTATCAGTGTGCTCTCATAAATTTAATTTTGAATGTATTTGGGGTCCAGCGGTGATTTACTTTTTTAGTTGAAACTATGATTTATTAAAAAAGACATTATTCTTTGCCTTATAAGTTTCTTACAAGTATCTTCCACCTTATTAAAATAAATAATGTAGAATGTTATTTATTTATTTTTTAAGTGTATAGTAATTTAATTTGTCATTGTATTCAGGGTCCAACATATTTTTTTTTTTCTCTTTTTTTTAAGGAACTTTTTGTCCATGGACATGTCAGTTCCCCAAAGGCAAAGAAAGTACATGCTCACAAAATAATAACATACAACAATCATATTCTTAGATTTAAATAAGTTTCTAAAATTAGGTTAAGTGTACTAACTAAATATTAAATTAACACAATATCTTTATGTTTAAGTAATTAAAATTAGGTTACCTATACTAAATTAACTAATTCTCTTGCTATTTCTGTTGTTGGTTCAGCTAATATACTTAAACAAATACCTACATCTAGTTTATTAACATTAAAAAGCTCAATAAAAACTTTCCTCTTCTGTTCACTTCGAACACAATCCATCAATAGATGTTGGACATCCCCTGTAACACCACATGATTCACAATTTGGTCCAACTAAGAAACTAACATGTTGACTTAGTAATTTAAAGATTCTTTTTAACCTGTTCTGGCCAACTTCATACTGCTCCATTATTTTCTATTTTTTTTTAACTGTAAGAACCTTCTATGAAGTATTAGAAAAGTAAATAAAGAAGAATGATTGAAATATTGGTATAGTCATTCATATATATTTATATATATATAAATAAATAATAGATTACTGAGAACTAGCTCTAAGAAAGAAAGTTCTTTTTGAATACTCTATACCAAATTTCATTCATACTTAACCCTTTGACTGCCTTTCATACCTACATATAATAGGCATGGAAAAAGTTTATATCCATAAAACATCAATACATTTTTCTCACAGACGTCTATTCACGTCCGTGGCGCGTGGTGGATGGCACGTCAAATAATACATTTTGCATGATGTCATTTCATTGTGAGTTTTTCCTATTACAGAGTGGCTAATTGTTATTTATCTCTGTGTAATATAATATTATAAATATGTCGGAATAATAATAGAAAAAAAGTGACATGAAAAACATATTTTAGTATGATTATTCTTAACTGCAAAGAAGTGGTATTTTTGACGTGTCATGCCGTCCGTGGCGTCGTAAGCACGTTTTCATTTGACGTCCATACCCGTCCCTGGCGGTCAAAACCAATGATATAGCTGTGAAGCCATACAGCCAACTAGTACTTTTATGTATGTTTGTAGATCTGCTAGCAAATATATATTATGATACAGTTATCTGAGATGTTGTATGACCACCATAGGTTTATTCAAGATATTGGCAGTTAGATTTGGTTTTGGGGATTTGATACAGCTCAGGAATAGGGACTCCTTAGCCCTTTAATGTTGCCAGTATTTTCAATGTAATGTAGTAACAAACATCTAAACTTTAAGTATCTACATTTTTCGTATTAGTATCCAGTAAGGACTAGCTAACACATCACACACACACATCCCTATTCTTTCAAATGAAATTTTCACATTTTCCACTGTCAGTTTTTTTTTTTTTTTAACTACTACTAGTTACTTTTGATGTGTTTTTAGTATTGGTCACACCATGTGATATATCATAAAAGTATATTTAGGACTTATCTCAAGGTGTTTTATTATGTGTTGGAAGTATTTTATGATCCCAGTTTAACCACAACATAACTAGAGGAACTTCCATAGAGTAGTAACATATATATTTACCAATGAAACAGATGTTTTGTTGTTCCTTTATTGCAAAATTTCGGTTACCACGGGTCAATGCGGCGACAGAAAGGTCGATAGAGTACCCCCCTCTGTCTACAGACATTATCTTTAATCTGTCCTGAATCTTCACTCCTGACCTCGGCTTCGCGGTTAAAAAGTTTGGTTTCGATAAAGATTTTGGCAACGTTTGCGAACGTTTACTGAATTTTCGCAATTGCACTTTTTAGATTGATTGTATGGTGCATTCAATACTTATAAATTGTTTTACACAACGCTGTTACCAAAAATCCATAGTGGTTTCCCGAATTTCGAATATGATTACAATCATCTAGTCTCTATACAAGAAATCTAACTCATATTATCATATATAAAAACCTATCCAAGGAATAGATAGATAGGAGAAGACTTTATTTACGATATTCGAATTAGACCGTGAAACCTAAAACTAACTTGACCAAGACAAAATTATATAAAAGGACATGTCACATTAATGACTCGATAACGGGCGGAGATGAGAAATACAATCTAGGGCATACCTACTGAAAGTTTATGGATTCTGAAAAATAAGACTAGATGTAGTAAGACTTACAATACCTTTATTGTTTATCAAAGTATACTCCCTCGCCATTAATGCATTCGCTGAAACCATTGTAAAAAGCAGTTGGACCCGTCTTCTTTAGAGATCTCTTCAACGGCCTCATGGAACGCATTTACCTCCGATTCAGGGCTCGTAAAACGTGTGCCTCTAAGTTTGTTATTAATTTATTTTTGGAAACAAAAAGAAGTCGCTTGGTCCGAGGTCCGGGCTGTTCGGCAAATGCGTCATCAGGATCACATATGAAGTCTTCAAATAGGCTTCTGTTACCTTAGCGGAATGTGAGGATGAATGAGACGCTTTTCGCAAACTTCAGATGCACATCTACTATCTATACTAATATTATAAAGAGGAAAGATTTGATTGTTTGTTTGTATTGAATAGGCTCCGAAACTACTGGACGGATTTGAAAAATTCTTTCATCGTTGTGAAGCTACACTAACCCCGGATGACATAGGCTATTTTTTATCCCTGTATTCCCACGGGAACGGGAACTACGCGGGTGAAACTGGGAGGCGTCCGCTAGTGTAAAATATTTTGCACTTGGCTCATTCCAATGCCCAACAAAGTGTAAATTTATTGGCAAGTAATTTTTTTTCTTTTCAATTTCAATAAGTTGTCGTACGGTGTCAATATTACGGTCTGTAACCGCAGTCGCCAGCCGACTTTCAAGTACCTCGTTATGGAGTTAATCAAGTCCACGTCTAAATTCTCCAAACCACGAATACACAGAGCTGCGACTTGGTGCTTCATCACCTTGGCAACTCTCTTGTTGACTTAAGCCACAACGAAAATCATAAAAAATCATTGGACGAAAATGTTTACGTTAAAATTATGTAGCGACACACAATTTTCCAAAGGATGCCACAATAAAAACAAATGAGAAAGAGTTCCATTTTCGAATTCCATAATTGTTTTTTTCATTGTTTTATTGTAAGTATATTTTCACGTTTTCAATTCCATGATTGTTTTTTTTTTCATCCAAAAAACGTTCAGTATACTGACAGTTTCAGTATGCCCTTTATATAAAATGGCCACTTACAATAAAACAATGAAAAAAACAATTATGGAATTCGAAAATGGACACACACGTAGTTACTTACTTTTCGTCTCTTCACTTACATCGTACCTACCGAACGTCAAGGAGGACCTCAACTGTTTCGATAACGCCAAATTTTTGATGCCCACTAAACCGTTCCATCACCAAAATGCTCAGACTCAGGCTGTCTGTCCATTGAAATCCAAAGAAAATAAGAAATATTTACCAATACCTTTCTCAATCGTCTCAAAAACTTTCTTCCGTTTAAACTTAAATTAATACTCCAAACGCTGATATTCTCCTTGATTGATTATGGGGATATATGCTATCTTGACCACGAGTTTTTATTGCTGAGTTCCATAATAAACCTGACCATCTTCTAAATAACTGCTTTCGATTCATTTTCAATCTTCGTAAGTTTGACCTTGTTTCATCTTACCGTTCCCGACTTAAATGGCTATTCGCCAGCGATATAGTTTGCGCGCTCTCACTACACTCTATTCTATTCTTAATTCTTCTACTGCCATTTCATACTTGACTACCAACTTTAAATTATTTTCATTTCATTCGCCTCAGTACAACTGTGCATAAAGTTTTAAATAAATATATAAATAATGTTTTTCCGTTTCTCCGCTCCGATGCCTCGCTCCGCTTCAATGGACAGCCAGCCTTAAACTTAGCACGATTCGCGATGACCTGGTTGACGTACCTATAAGTGATGGTACAAAACAGGTGAAGGCAAACGGCAGTTCACGTGTGTTTTAAATGAAGAGAAATAATTCATTATCAGAACACTGCGCACCATCGCGTTTACGGGTTTTGCCAGCAAGCTAATACGTATCATAAATCATAACCTAGGAGGAGATCATCTAATAGCTTTTGTTTTGCCTATGACGGAATTAGGCTATACGGTTTACTAGGCGGGTTATTTTGATTGATTAAAAAGGCTTGCAGCTGATGACTGGCCAATAATGACTTTTATTCATTAGTAGGTATCTGTAACATCCACACCTCACAAAGTTTGGGTAGTATGCCATACATGAGGCTGTCAATAAATTAATAACGAGAATAGATATTCTTGTCAAGTAAAGGGTCACGATGACGAACCGATGTTGTAGCTTACAACTTTAGAGATTTTGTTGTATCCAAAACCAAGGAATGGCAACAGCATTAAATAAATAATAATCATTATCATCATCAGCCTATCGCAGTCCACTGCTGGACATAGGCCTCTCCAATTGCACGCCACTTTGTTCTATCTTCAGCTTCTCGCATCCAGCTCCTGCCAGCCGTTTTGCGTATATCATCACTCCACCTGGCCTGAGGGCGTCCTACGCTACGTTTGCCGAGCCGCGGCTACCACTCAAGAACTCGTTTACCCCAACGGTTGTCGGTTCTTCGGCTAATATGGCCAGCCCACTGCCACTTCAGCTTGCTAATGCAATAATAATAATAATAAAATATTAATATAAATGATTTATTCACTTAGGAAGCAAAATACTACACTTGTGAAAAGTCGATTTTACATTTACTTGTAATGCCTGTTCGCAAACAATAGGTAAAGCCCGAGAAAAGAACAGGCAAGTCTTTTCAAATTGCCAATGTTTTCAATGTTTCTCTGTTTATAAACTGTATATGCAGGTAAGGTGCTGCCACCATTATATTATACACCATATTAGAGGACTGATGCAAAAAAAAGAGGTCAATAATATTAGAAGAGGATACATCAGCCTCAATGGGCACAACATATTAGGATCAACTAGGTAATAAATAACTTGTGAAAATGGCATTTTCAGAAGTAATTTATTACTTAGTCGAATAGCAAAAATTATTTAAAAAATGCCTTTGTGTTTTTTAATACGAATAGCATATGGCATTTTAATTGGAAAGAGCGTTGGGCTCGTCGTCTCTTAATGTTGAAATCTGTAAAAGACCTAAAGATTACAGGATACAAGTCTTATTACCGTATAATTAAAGTTCAGCTATCTAGTTGCCATTTGGGGATGACAAGTTATCTAAGCATCAACCAGATGTGATGAATTCTAAAATCATCGCACTAATATAATAAAAGACTGAATACGAGCGCCATAAACCTTAACTGCCATGAAAATCCAGCAGAGGAAGGCAGTTGTAACAGATTCTACAGACAAATCTTCATGCAGTTCAAATACTAAATTCGATTGGAATAAATGAGACATGGTGCCATACGACATTCGCTTTTACCAAACAATATCAGGCTATAAGACATTTTTTTCTTGTATAGGTTCATGCTGTCGAGTGTATGATGAAAAATTAGAGTTTCGATGCTAATAAGAACACCTACTTGTAAAACTTTTGACGGATCACGGTACAAGGTTCTAGACCTTATGACTCATATTTATAATTTGGGCTACAAGCGCATGGCAGGTATGCACAATGTTAATATTTTCTTGTACGCCTGCCAAATTTTACTAAATTTACTATTGTACAGCCGCTGATAGAATTATGAGAATCAAACATAATAAGTACCTACATGACAAAAATGTGCCACAACAGTAAAATTATAATCTGGAGAAAAAGCTGTTGGCAGAAATTATAAGGGTAAAGTAAATACAGCTGTAACTGACAAACCATTGACAGACAAAAATAAGAGGAATAATATATGTTACAATTAGCCCACAAATATACCTTATTAATATGGTTTTAATGAAATGCTTCCAGTTACACGCAATAAAGCTATATCTAACACAGATTTGCATTGACAAATTATCTTTTAACCTTATTAATTGTGAAAATAAATGAACAAGCGTACATAAAACGACGTTATTAAGCTTTAATCTTAACGAAACAAACATCACCCATATTGTAGGTAATGATTTGAGCTGTTACTCCTTCATGAGTAACCGAGTGCTCCACCTGCGTCGCTATATTTAGTTTCATTGTGTGTTGGGTGTAATACATCGATCTGGTGTGCAATTTAGAACTGTGTACCTACTCCTACGTTAACAACGTACCTATAGTTATACGAGGAGGCGTTAGGCTATATTAAAACATTTTCATCGCATATTAAAGCCATCAACAACATGAATATTCTTTGTCGAAGTCAACGAAGAAATTTGCAATTCTCTTGTGCACTAATGAGGAATTTAATGTTTTTTAACGTAGAGTAGTGGCTTTAACAGCTCTCAATTTATTCTAAAAGGCTCAGACAGATTTGTTTTGTAATTCATATAATATCACTTTTAATCTGGCAATATCAGGTGACCGGGGTCTGCTCAAGACAACTGGTTTTCTCAGAGTTAAGGTCTAGATTTTACCTATTGATCCCGAAATGATGTATCTACTGAACATTATAAGTCTTCTCCAATCACACAAGCCTTGGAGATGACAAAAATATTGCCTTGTGTATAACTAGCGTTTTGCGTTGATTACTTCATTTGCCGGAAAGGTTTATATCTTCATCAAAATTTGGTCGTTGGGTTAGTTGCTCACATAATTAGAAAGAGCTCTAAAATATTATATATGCTACTTACTCCGTTTCGTGTGGTTTTCGGATTACTCAAACACAGTCGAAAAGGTCGTAAATGAATTTACAATTAACATGCAAACAAAGACCTGAAAATAGTTGTATAGCAACTAGTATTTTACTTTTGATATCATAAATCCTACGAATATTATAAATATGAAAGTTTGAATTTTAAATATTTATGTTTGTTGCAAGTAAGCTATATTAAAGTGGTTATTGGCGATGGTTTCACTTTCAATCTTAATGACTAGTCTTATTAAGAAGTTTTTAATGGATTCTAATTAGTTAATACATGTGATTGATCTACTTACTGCTAGTTTGTAGTAGTAGTAAAAACACGAAAGAAGGCTTATACACATGATTCGAAATAGGGGAAAAAGACACAAGCTTCTTTTTTCTTACCGCAAATTATTAACATTTTACAAACACCCATACCAGTTCAAACTCGTAAAATTTTTGTCACTTACTTTGAGAAAATCGAAAATTGAACAAAACAAATAAATAGTATTATTAAATTATATTAAATAGAGATGTTCACTCCTGGACATATGCCCCTCCTAATGTACGGCACGTCACCTGGTTTGCCTTCCGTATCCAGTCCATCCCAACGACCTTCTTTAGGTCCTCGTTCCTCTATCTGGCTAAGGGTAGTCTTTCCTTACGTTTGCTAGGTCGTAATCTCCACTCTAGGATTCTTTATTACCAGCAACCAAAAAATATAATATTTATATTTAATGAAGAGGATACCGTATTTGATTCAAACTGAGATTATCGCTCGAATAATCTATTCGAATTTCGGATGAAAAGCGATTTTATTCCTATTTAGGTACCTACTCGATTCATCATCATATTTGTTTGAGTTTTCCAGGCGGGTGTAGTGTATACCATCTCCACGTATTCATCTTGCCACTGTGACCAGATCGTTGATCCCTTTGAGCAGACGTTTCACTGTACCGGATAAATTTAATTAATTAAATGAATTGCAACAAATAAACAACCACAATTCCACAAACTACTTAATATAAATGAGTATTTTCTCTCTGGGTATTGCTGTAAACAATGATCATATTGCTTATTCCTTGTTTACCCTACTTATTGTACCCTTGTATACCTAGCTATTTCAATAACATTTCCGTTTGAGTATTGTCTAGATTGAGTAGCTACATAATTGGAGCAGACAGCTCTCTCGGTTTTATCCTCTTTATTTGAATAACCGTTCATTGTTTTAGACGGTCGATGTTTTGAGAGCTAAATACTTGTTCTACATAACAAAAGAAAACGTAGCACGTTGCTATTTATCTTGTATGTATTTTCGGTGGTCTTCCAACCGGGTAGCTTTGTAATATTGTAGAGTTCGTTCATCTGCCAATAGTAAATATAAATCTCTTAAGATTTGCAAAATTGTAATATACACAATAATAATATACATATTTGTATTTTATAAAAGCAGTCGAACTGGCCGCGTGCTTACGTTTCCAACTAATAAACGAGACTATTAGTATTCTAGCAACTGATTCGGTAAATAAACAAATTCGAAGGAGAAATATTGTAAATCTCAATACAATCGAGTATAATACATACTTAAAAGTAAAATGAAAATCCGCCACCCGTCGCTTTTTGTAAATAGCCCTTAGGCTTATATATTTTTAAATGGTTTGAGATATTTTGAGGATTACCACACAGGTCTGCCCATATCACATCATTGATCTTTGTGGCCCGCATCGGCCTATCCTTCTAAAAGGCAATCTAGGTCACCGCTACAGAGTATAACGACGGTGGTTAGGTTGTCCATCCCTTTGGATAACTGTTGTTTAAATCGGTTAATGGTTTTAGATATAATATATGTACTACGCGTGGTTATTTTTGTTTTTTTGCTTACACATTTGTTCGTTATATTCATGACAAGCTGTCCCGCGCAACTTCGTCTGCATAAATTTTCCCCGTTTTTGCAACATTTCTCATTGCTGCTCCGCTCCTATTAGTCGTAGCGTAGTTCTATAGCCTTCCTCGATAAATGGGCCATCCAACAGTAAAATATTTTTTCAATTCGGATTAGTAGATCCTGGGATTACCGCGTTCAAACAAACAAACAAACAAACTCTTCAGCTTTATAATATTGGTATAGATTAGTACTAACTTAATAAATAATAAAGATATCGCATCATATCCGGCGACGTCTATTAGTAAAATATGCTTACTTACCTTATCATGGTTCGATAATTTCGTCGAAGTCAACGTAATTGCCTAAATGTCTGGAAAAACGTACCTATGTAACCTATAATAATATTTCTTCCTGACGAACATCTTACAAATTAGGATCTAAGCACCTCCCCAAATAGTCTAACAAGCCAAAATTGAACCCATATTGACAGGACCCATATGGACACATTTCAATTACAATATTTCCTTTTTTTTTTGTTATTCTATGCTATATATATCAATATCGTGGTCATATCGGTCGTTTAATAAAGATAATTTTAAAAGGATTTTTGTAAAACACATGAAATTAATATTTTGGTTACCAAAATGTCAGCATTACACATTCACACACATTTGTTTCAGCCCATGGCTGCTTCCTTCACAGTTGTTAAAATATTAAACTCTCATTGGGGTGCAAGCTGTATAATTATAATTGCCTGTGTGTGCCTGTACGGTGTGCTCAATAATGCATTTTCGAGATGACTAAACCAAAATAAACCTCTAAATGAAAATTTTGAAATGTAGAAACTATTCCATTATATAAAAGCCGTGTCCCAGATATGTCGAGAGTGTAGTCCGATGCAACTGGCGAACGGAAATCGCCTGGCGACAACATTGTTGTGCGGTCTCCCCTGTTCGACTTTGGATATGAGCCACCTACATAAACCGAATTCAGCCGATCGATTTACTGACTACGACCACGTTTCAATCGTTAAATTGTACATAGAAAACGAATTAATTTATTTGCTAATGAGAAGAAGTCTTATAAATACAATTTGATACGGGAATAAACGCGTTTAATCTAGGTAAAGTTATTTACCTTATATGCTTGACGTTTCGATCGGGTTACACCGACCGTGGTCTGACTGAGTCAGCTAGAAAGTCAGCTAGTCAGCCGATCGAAACGTCAAGCATAAGGTAATTAACTTTACCTAGATTACATGCGTTTATTCCCGTGTCAAATTGTATTTATAATGCAACGCGTAAGTTTAAAAGTTATAAGAAGTCTTATAGTTATAAGTCTAGAAACGAATTTATTCCCTTCACCTTTTTTTTATTTAATGTGCTGAATTCTGGATGAACTACGTCCAAGTGCATTTACTTATAGTGTGGCCATTAGTGCTGTGCACTCCCTGAGGTATGCACGGCGAGGTGGGGGGCGAAGAAAAAAGTGCATGAGTTCACATGAGGTCGATACATGTCGGACAGATCTTACGATATCAGTTTGCATTTCTAAGGCAAGACTTGTGGCGGGACGTTGCGTTGGTCGGAGGCTATCTATCTGTAATATATACTTACTTTGTTGATTAAAATGTAACCCAAATATACTCATATTTTATTAAAAATATGCAGGTGATAAATAAGAATTGAAAGTTATAATTCACAACAGGACTTGTTTTATTAAACATTTTTTATATTTACAAACAATTATATATTCTAACGAAAGTTATTCTGACATAGATTCTGTTTCAACTTCATCTTCCATTTCGTCATCATCTTCATCTTCCTCTTCGCCACCGGAACTTGAATCAGAGTCTTGCAAATTTATTATGAATGAATCGATAACATTATCGAACCTACTATCGCGACTCCAGTAATCATTTTCATTTTTCTGGACATGATCGTCGCATTTCTGCCATTTTTCCGCCGTGAATTCCGAAAACAATTTATCCAATAAGATTATCTTTTCGTCTAGAGAAGAATTAATATAGTTTTGGGCTATGTTGTTTTTAATATCAGCCCAGACCAACTCGATTGGATTTAAATCTGGATGGTACGGAGGTAAACGCAGAACAGTGTGTCCACTGGCTTTCAGGAGTTCGTCAATTCTATACACGGGTTCTTTTTGTGTATTTTTGATAAGAAGTAGCAGTTGAGCCTTTGACATGGTTCCTGAAAATTCTACATTATGGCGTAGCAACCAGTTCTGCATTTCACTTTTGAGGCTTGATATAGTTGGTTTCTTCTCAATCTGAACGCTGTGGTAAGACGCGTTGTCCATTACAACCACAGAATTCGGCAGCAACTTATCTTTTAACTTTTCATCTACCCACTTATAAAAAGTAGGTCCGCTCATATCTCCATGATAGTCACCGGTTCTAGCATCGGATTTGAATATAGTCAATGTATCATCCACTAAGCCATTTCGACACCCAGCGTGGAGTATTACTAGTCGCCGTCCTTTCCCAATATCAGCATGAATACCGGGTTCTGACGATGATTGCCAACATTTGCTGGCATGGTGACTGGCGTTGATGTATGTTTCATCAAGAAAATATATGTTTCGGTTTTCCGTTCTGTAATTTCTGATTTGTGTAAGATATTTTTTCCGCCACACTGTAATATTAGGCTGCTCTATAAGGAGATGTCTCTTTGATTTGCATTTTTTGTAACGGTAGCCCATTTTGTGTAAAAGCTGTCTTAAATATTCCCGTCCACAATTCAATATGCCATCCTGTCTCAAACTTGATAGTAACTTACGGACACTTGGTATTTTTTTTTCAACTTCGTAAAACTGATGAATTTTTCTTCTGATAACTCCAAGGTCAAAATCATCCACAACGTGTTTTTTCTTTAGAACTTTTGGTTTTTTTGGCGATTGAAATTTTAATTGGCTTGAATTTTCAATTGATAAATAGCCCGCAGAAATCACATTATGTACGGTTCTTTTGCTGTATCCCGTAGCCTCCGCAACGATTTTAGCAATATTCACGTCATTTTTAAATTCAAAGCTTTCTTTGTCTGCTTTTCTTTTCTTAAAATATTCAGCCACCTTAAAAATGACAGTCTTCATATCACGAGATAACGCACGACCCATCTTTGAATATTTATCTCGTGTGCGTCTGACATAGACAGTCCGATACAAATAACACTACCTGCCGTCACAAGCGTTGACGGCGCACTGACAGCGCAGCAGCCGATTCTAACCCCCCCGTCTCACCGCGCGCATACCTCAGGGAGTGCACAGCACTAATGGTCATACTATAGTAGTATTACTGGTACGGTGGGATAAAATTATTTTGTTTTAGTTCACTTCGCGTTTTAATACTTTACCTACAGCGCAATTACAATATTTTAAGGGATTAACTGGTATGGCCGTATCAACTTTATCTACCTCTTCATCAAAGCTTTTTATGTATTTACATGTTCAATAACCAGATAAACTGATACGGATTTGTTTTTACATTGTTCGCAGGCGATGAACGTTTGACCGCGCGATGGATCACAAAGATGGATGGAGTGGTAAAGAGTCAGTCGCAATCGAGAACTCAACTGAAAGTACCCGGGCCGCGGAACGCGACCGGGTACGGATTGAGTTCTACGCTACTTATGACGTCATGACGGGAGTACGCATAGCCGCCACCCTTGGCGGCTTTTTCGCGTTAATGGTATTTTTGATTGTTTACAAAAGCCGGAGCAAATCTGTGAAGGCTTTAAATGATCCCAAATTAGTAGAACTTGCCGAAGCTGTCGTGGCCGAGGAACAAGCGTTCGAGGAAGAGCGGCAACTTACGGCCGCCCTGGAGGAAGCTCTGTCGGAGCGTGCGCGTTCGCGCCCATCAATAAGCGATGAACCTCCTTGGCCCAGAACTGCAAGATTTGCATCATATGGAGGCGGCTACGGAAGTTTATTGACGCCGCCTCGACGATTATCGACTATTCGTGGTGATTCACTTCCTGGATCAGCTTTTCGTTTTGCTGAGCGTCGCGCTTCTGCTGGTCCTCGCGACCGGCGGTTAAGCTCAGCGACTTGTTCCAGCTCCGGAAGTTCTTACTTGGAAAGACGTGGTTCATCAGTGGTGTGTGCTCTACCCGAACGGCGTCTGTCACCGTGTCCTAGTGAGCGATTAGCCCCACTCGCATCTGTGGGTAGTGTAGGCCCGTCCTACGCAGTGGAGTGTGAGTTAGCGTCAGTGGGCCCAGATTCAGTGTTTGCTGAAGACGAAGCTGACTCTACCGATGATGAGGTAGAGCAGTTTTCGACGGACAGTGGTGGAGGTGAAGCTACGATAGTCGGTGAATGCACAGAGCTGTCGAGTCGTCCCGCGCCTCTACCCTTGCGGTTAGACCGCGCATCACATTCGCGGGAAACGTTGTTCTAGTCTATGCTGACGATTATCTAATCGTTTAGCAAAGTTACATGTTAGTTGACACATTAAAATATCGACTTTGTTCATTACTAAATTTATTTCTATCAACATATCATAGGAGTTGATGAATTTGACATATCATTTGGTTTTAAATTACCAAATTGAAATTTTATTCATACTATATTTAAATCGATTGCAAAATTATAAAATTATAGCAGCAAAGACAAAATAATAGTGTTAATTGCTTCTTTTTAAATGAAAATGGAAATGATTTCCATTTTCGGCCTGTACTGAATTTGCGCTTATTATTTAATAATTACTATTGAACACGAAAGCGTCGATATTTTAATATGTGATAATCATTTGTATTTGTACATAATAGATTGTTTTTGTTGATAAATAATTGATGTTTCATAATGTTGATGTTCCCAGACCACGGCAAATTTGTAATCAATGTACCTACACTAATTAATTATGTAATTATGTTGCATATACACATAGGTAGCACATTAGTTCCGTATTGCTAAAGTCAAATTGTTTTGCTAACAACAGATCAGTACAATAAACATGATTACGCGTACATATTACTGCTGGTATTCACCATAGTGTTCGATTCGATGTAAAAGTAAGATTTGCCGAATTAGTCACTCGTAGTTACATTAAATTAATGTAATTATTTAATATAATAGTTTTCGAAGAATTTATACCTTCTGTAAATCGCCACTCTATTTACAAAGTTTTCAATTCTACCGGGCTAACAGTCGACCTCACTGAAAGCGCGGTTGACTATCAAACCAAAGCATTGCCGACTCACATGGTGTTTGTACAATGTAGATATTAACTTGTTAGGGTAGATAGTCGTCAGTGAAGTCAATTGAGAATGTGTATTTGTATTATAATTAGTATTACTACAGTTTTACTTAGAAATCAAGGGCACACAAGACCGATACGTCCTTTGAACAATAATTTGATTGGAAGCGGCCTAAGATGTTGCTGGAACCAATGTCATTTTTCAAGTAAACTGCCACTGTTCTTGTTTAGTACCTAACTGTTGCTCGGACACCGGGGTTTTATTGATTCTGCGTGTTTCGATCCCGCCACAGCCACACGCGGGCCCAGTAGATTGATTACGCATAAGTCGTTTTTATTACGATTTAGATTTACGTGTTAGTTTATGTAATGTTCGTTGCTCGAATTAAAAAGAGCTCCCTGTAGTCTGTAAAATGTTGAAATGTATGTAAAGAAATTGTAAATATAAAACACAACTCATTAATTGTTTGATTTTACATGTAATGCAATATTGGTGTTATGCACAGTAAAGTAAAAGATTATAGTCTAACTAAAATAGGTTCCTAATAAACATCCTGTCGTAATATTGTTTAATGAAGATGACGCATCCGCAAAATATTGTTAAAACTACAATGGCGTTTATGAATTAGATACAATGAGCACATGTTGATACCTATGGCTATTAATCTTCTGGCTATTAAAAGCTTCTATAATGTTTGTATTTTATATTTTAGACTAGCTGCTATCTGCGACTTCGTCCGCGTGGAGATCAAAAATATAAAGTTGTTTAAAATAGCCCGGCCTTCTTATTAGTCGGCTACTATTTAGTGAAAGTATTACTTATCAAAATTAGTGCAGCCGTTTCGGAGATTACCCGAAAGGAACGAACAGACAAAAAGATACCTAAATAAACTGTTTTTGGCGACAGGGATGTTTGCCGAACCATGTAAACAAATACGTCCAAAAGACTACCTAATTAGCAAATAAACCTGACATTTAAACTGCCAACATTAAATCCCGATATTTTTTTTCATTGATCATATAAGTTGTATCAGTTATAAAATGATTTGACGAGAAAAAAATAGTTCCGTCATACTTTAAGAGATCTTCGCATAAAATCTACGTTTTGACATTTCTTAACTACTTGGAAACTAACCCATCAGCAATGGAATCGTAACCCATCATTTGGCTACCGCCGATTTTGTTGCTAAAACAGATATCTTAATTGTATTTATTTGTATATACACCTACAATACTATACAATATACCAAATAGTAGTACCTAGGTATCAATTTGTTTGCCATTTGCGATCTAGCAAAGACAAGATGTGATAAAGCCATTGAAATTAGTTTAATCGTTGCGTTTACTACACCCACGAAAATATCACCATCGAAGCTGCAAACGACGTAAACACAAATCAAAGAAGAAATAAACAAAACTAAAGTGTTAAAACTCACTTTAATCTGTAACACAGAGAAGTACCTACCTAGACCTATTATGTCGTTCAAACTGTAGCTATAAACTTTTACGACGAACATTCAGGTAAGAAAGAGGCACTCGTACCTACATGTTGGTTTAAATTAATACGATTCGTAGAGGGAAAATGAATAGGGAATCTGAGGAATGAAAAGATTTCTGCCGTATTCCCTATGGGTTTGGGCCTCAAGTCGGGTTGGGTCGGGACTTAGATTATATTCCTTTTTACTTGGAGCGTCTAGGTAGGTACCTATAAACCATCATATATAGGTACTTCATAGGTATAAGTTTTAAGTACCTACAGCTTATCTGGCGTGGCGGCCCGCACTGAATTTGCACGGACTGGCCCTTGCACTGTCTATACACATCCTTCATTTTCGACTTTGAAAATCAGCCGCTTCACCTCATCCCTTCATTTGGTTCTATACATCAGAACGAACCAATGACTCTTTATAATTTTTTTCATTAAGTTGTACCTAGCGGTGAAGGTTTTTGATATCCTAATACCTAGTTCTTGTTACTAAAAAAATAAATATTTTATTCAAATGTAGTTTTTATTATTGCATGACATTAAAAGAGGTAAGAAGGAGAACTGGTAGGTAGGTAAACACTGCGATACAGCCTTATTTCCAATTCCCCCGCAACTTAATGCTCGCAACGTTTCGTAAACTAGATATAGGTGTATGTATGTACCCATGGGTATTTTACATGCTCTTTGCCCATGGGCGTACCCAAGGGGTGTAGGGGGGGCAGCTGCCCCCCCCCTGCACCACTTTTATGTACCTACAGAAAAAGAAGGGCGATGTTGCCCCGATTCTACATTTTTTTTAACTGGCTCATAAATTTACCCCTCTTAAAAATCCACTTCGTGAGTTTTAAAACAGGTATCTGCACTAGTGAATTTTGACGACATTGAGCGATAGCTGGGCAGTTTCGGTTCTGAGTTCTACTTACTTCGATGTCGCAAATGAATTGTAAAAAATGTTACTTCTGATTCGCTATTCGTTTTATTCAGATATCCGTAAACACAGCAATATCTTTTATACGGATTAAATTGACGTTTAAGGTTCATTTCCGAGCATCGCGAGCCGCTCGCGGCTTACGACAAGCGGCTGACGCTCGCGGCCGATGCGATAATATTCACAGTGCGCGCGCAGCCCTACGACAGTCGTCGGCCGCGCGCGTCTGTCACTTACCTCAGCCGCTTGTCGTAAGCCGCGAGCGGCTCGCGATCGGTCGCGATGCACGGAAATGAACCTTTAGGCTTAGAAGACATTGCGAGTGTCGAAAAGAAAAAAATATATTTTTAAGTAGTTATATAAATAGTTTCTTCAATGACTTTTAAGTACACGCCGTGTCCTTCCCCTCAGCTTGCGCAGAGACATCTAAATTAACGTTGCGGTCCTCTGTTCATGCGAGGAATTTTAAGATCGCACTGCTGACCTCTGCTCGCACAGTGGCAGAGACTTAATTTCTTAGTCAGAGTTGTGGCTTTTAAATGCTCTCTGTGTCCCTCTCCTAACGCAGTGAATTTTAAGAATGCGCTCCGGTCGTGCAGCCCCTGCTCGCTTATCTGTTTCAAAGTTCACACTGTGTTCACCAGTTCTAGGGCTCGCCCCTGCTCCTGATCGCTAAGGGGCTTTGCCTGCGCCTCTCTGTCACGTGTGCGCAGTGACTTAATTGTGGCTTCTAAGCCCCCGTATGACCGTCAACACTGTACCACCGGAAATGGTACCCTTTTCGTCGCACACTGACTTAAGACAGCCTTACAGTTCCAGCTCGCTAAAAGGCTTCTTCGTTTGTTTATAGGGGCACATTGACTACACCATGCCCTCACGCAGTCACTCTTATAATCGCTCTGCGACCGCTGCTTGCTCAATAGTTTGTAAGTTTTCGCTGCGCTCGCCAATGGGCGTACCTAGTGACTCTTAAATTCGAGTTGGGCGCAGTGACTTTTAGCTGCTGCTGTTTCCACCAATTCACGTAGTGGAATCAAAATAGATACACCCTGCGCTTCTCTCCGCTCGCAGTGGCTAAGGATCGCGCTGCGGCATCCAGCTCGTTTAGTTGCTTATAAATTAACGCTGAGCTCGTCAACTCGATCAGTAAATTCCATCTTCACGCTACGCCCCTCTGCTTGCAAAGTGACTATTACGATCGCGCAGCGGTCTGCAGCTCGTTCGCACTATGCGCAACGCCTTCTTCGCAAGGACTTCTACATTCGCGTTGCATCTCTTTACATGTGTTAGTGGTTACAAGTTGGCTCCCCAGGTTAATCTTAGAAGCCGATCGGCTTTTAAAATTGACCTGGAGCACCAACTTGTGCTGTTACTTTTAAATTTGTTCGTTCACGAGAAACTTGACTAGTTTCAGCCTCCAGTCAAGCCGGGTTTCGAAAAGGCTCCAGCATCGTAGATCACATTCATTCTGTTCGACATATTGTTCAGTAAACCGTAGAGTCAGCCCCTGTGAATGGCTTGTGTGGACTACGAGAAAGCCATCGATACCATCGAAACTTGGGTGGTTCTGGGTGCTCCTGCAACGATTCCGTATTAACTGCCGATATATTGAATGCTGACATGCCTCTCTCTTTGATACCGCCACCATGACTGTTCAGATACAAGACCATAAGACCAGACGCCGAGGTGTAAGACAGGGGGATGTCATATCCGAGAAACTCTTCACCAACGCTCTTGAGGACGTATTTAAGACACTGGGCTGGACTGGACAGGGCATAAATATAAATGGTGTGTAAATCTCGCACCTTTGGTTTGCCAACGACATCGTCATTGTAGCGGAGTCGCCGGAGCTTAGCGACATGCTGGTATGCTGCACAGCTTAAGTGGAGCCTCTAGACGTGTGGGTCTCGGCATGAATAAGAAAAAAAACCAAAATCACGTTTAAATGAACATGTATGCCGTGACCAATTTATATCGAAGAATATATCTACCTGGCAGCTTATTCCAACTTGGAGAAACAAGTAGACAGAAGGATCCGATTGGGTCTCTTGGCCTCTATCACAATGTCTAAAGTATTCAATCAGTGTGTCCTACCTGTGATGACCTACAACGCCGAAACGTGGACGCTCAGACAAAGAACCAAAGTTACCGACATAGCACGCAGGTTAAGCACTCTGTAGTGGCAATGGTGGTGGTTCATCAGCTAGCGCAGTGACTTCTGCCTTCACGCTGTGCCCCTCTGTTTGCGTGGGTTATTTCATAAATCTGTAGCGCGATGGGGAACCCAGCGTGGTGTGAGATCACGCTGAGTTCCCCATCGCGCTGCTACGAACGCTCCCTAGCGTCTTCATAGGCTTCTAAGGTTAAGACTTATCTCATCATAACTCTCTTCTCCAACCCCCTCCCTCTCCTCTCGAGCTGTGACTGGTGTAATTTGTGTAAAAAAACAGTTCTGAAAATCATAGTCAAGTCCTTTGCGCTTGGCGCGCAAATTGGAAATGGGGATAAAACTAAAAAAAAACTTGTGGTCAAAACTGGGCACGCCCATGTATGTACCTAACAGAATCTGATTAAAACCGGGCAAGTGCATGTCGGGCCACACACAATGTAGGGTTCCGTAGTCCCCGATTCGAATAATGCGGCTTAAGAAGTGGGTTTTCTGTTGTTTTTGTTTCAAACTTACAACGTTATATTTATCTAATAATATTTTTCAATGGAATTTGTACAAAAATTTTTACTTCTCTTTTGATCAGCTGTTACTCGTAAACTTGTAACTGACCAAAATTTGCACTTTATTTAAAGCTTAATATTTTACAAACGAATCCCTGAATTTAAAAATCGTCTTTCAAACCCCTAAACGTTTTTATAAGACCTATTTAATGATACCCCACCTGATGATTACCTAACCGGTAAGAAATAAATCACACCCTCACTTTACATAAACTTAACCTAAAAAAATTTTTTTCGATGTTTTATTCTTTCACTTTATCGGCAATAAAATATGTAATATGTGCATCTATGCAAAATGACAGCCTTCCAGCACTAACAGTCTCTGAGCAAAGGTGCGGACGGACGGACGGACATGGCGAAACTATAAGGGTTCCGTTTTGCCATTTTGGCTACGGAACCCTAAAAATATATATAATCGCCATGTGCGAAACACTTGGATGCTCACTCGAACCTGACAATTTAAAAACTTTCACGTAATGTTTCACGTATGAAGATTACACAATTTCTGTGTTTTTGGAACCATGTCATCTTATTAAATTGGTTCGAACGCTTTTGAAGCTTACAGAGAACTTAAAAACTTAGATGGTAATTCTATGAGTAAAATTCTATACTAATATCAGCCTTTGTATGTACAACATAGTAGAAGCATCTACTTACAACAAAGGTAAAAACTATGTGCATATAATATTGGCTAAAGTACTAATAAATTCGTCACTATTTTTGTGGTATAAATGCATATTTTGTTTAACAAACTTATTGTTCACAAATTTAAACTATGATACAACTGTCATAATACCTTGTAGAATTTAAAAACTTACATGGTATCCCATTAATTTAAGAAATTTAATGTTTGAAGCAGTGCATTTTCAACCGAGTTCAATTCTGTACGTTTTTTTTTTATGTTTGTTCACCGATTACGCAAAGACGACTGAACCGATTGAAAAATTGTTTTTGTGTTTGAAAAGGTAAACTTCCAAGTTGGTCCCATTGTCCACAGATCACGATCTTATCATGGGATCCTGGAGAAATCGAGAGAACTCTTAAAATATTAAAGGCACACCTACAGTGATTTAGGTATATTTCATAGTGATTCGTGTATTTACTCTTATAAACACCAATTGGTGAGGTGGAACTGATGATGAAGACCACAAATGACGAGCAGATCTATTCAATATTTCACAGTTTGCGATTCAGTTATTTTAATGTGGTATTGAGTAGCACTTTATTCTCGTAATACTATTATTACACAATTTAATAGAGCTGATAGTGAACTCTTCAACAATTAACGGCCCTGCATCGGGGTACATAAGCAATATTCTGTAAAAGGATTTCAGCAGTTGACATAAGCCTATTGTAACTTAAGTGAATTACAAACCAACCCACTAAAAAGTGAGAAATAAAAAACTTTTTTACAAAAAAATATTACCTACCTACTTCTAAAATAAATACAAGGCGACTAAATAATATACCTAGAATAACAAAAACAAATTAAACATTTTGAAGTTGGTGCCGGCATGGCACCAACTTCAATATGTTATATTAATTGTTAATATTCTAGATATGTACACGTCTTTATTTTGACATCTCACATACGCCATGTTTATTTTTTTCAAACGTCACTTATCTAAGAACACTTGGGCGATCAAGACGAATCTAACGACGTCTTAATTGTATAAATCCGTTTAGTGGATTGTGAGATTGCAGATAATATAGAATATTACATACATACATACAAGATACGCGCGAAAAACATAACTCTTCCTTACAGTCGGGTAAAAAGACAGCTGTGCGAACGATTATAATTTTTTCACCTGGTGCCACCCCAAAAAGGGTGACGCCCACCCTAGCTACGCCCCTGATAGTGAATGCTTGTACCTAATTTTGATTATAACCTTGCCATGATGCAATCAGATTTTGCACCACAATTAGACATGATTTTTTTAATAAAATAATATTTAACATTCAATTTGACCACGATTTTCTCATTAGTAGGTGCTGTCCTGCACTTACCTTCTTTAATGTACCTACATAACTGTTTCGATACCTTTTATAGAGAGGGTCACTGTAGGTACGAACATAACCCCTCTTGCTAGTCTGACGAGTTGACCACAGGGTGTTCCTCATAGTCTAACAAAAAGTATCCTATCTACGAAGGTTTAATGTGGAGTCGGCCGACTGTGCGCACCACTACATAATCCTTCAAAACTTGCAGTAGAATGTGGTATCCATCGATAATTTCATAATTACTAAACTACTTTTAATGCTGTGGTTTTCTGCCTGGTACGTGTTTCCCCAGTCGGGCTACTCGATTTATATAGGCGCGACAACTCACTGTATTTTAACTATTTTTAAATTTGGCTCAATAGTCCCAATGCGATCGGTATTATAATTTGGTTTGATTTCCATGGATTTAAATAGTCCCGCATTTATTGAAATGCAAAGAAAATTCTAAAACCTAATGTTTAAGCAACTAGCATTTATTTACCCAAACTATCTACTTAGCTTCAAATAGTATGTTAATATTAAAGTGAGTTGTAGTAAATAAAATACAACGATATTTTATTAATTTATATTGTAATCGATTATTCATATTTAACTTTATAAAACTAACCCATCTACATAATTAATCTGCATCAAGTTTCCAAACGCACACTTGCTTAGTTGTCATTCCGATCGTATGACACTGTCAAAGTGTCAAGTGGCAGATCTGTGAAGAAGTGAGAACGTTGGATTTTAAACTTGATAATTTATTAGTTTTTCATTTCTGTGGATAGAAATTAATTAGCAGCCATGGACGACGATTTACCGACCGATTTCCAGGTCATCGTCGTGGGAACGGGTAAGCTTTAATATCCCTAAAATACCGCACCGGTCATGATGGCGATAGGAGTCAGCCTACATATCGATCCTTTTTTTCATAGCTGTCTAGTCATCAATTCTACGTTATAAAATGCTTTAATTTTGACCTATTTCATTTAGATATTTCGTATTATGTGAACTTTAAGTATTAGCATGTTTGACATTTGCTTAAAAGGCGTAAACGTCCTACACAATTTCTGCAGCTAATCACTAATTAAATATTTGCAATATCGTGCTGCTGTCATTGTCTGACTACATGTATTACGTTTACAGGTTTAAGTTTCAGAATGTAGTCAAGCTGTCTGCTTTTTCACTAAAATACTATTTTAATTTTAATAGACAGGAAAATAAATTACTTCTAAATATTTTTATTGATTTTATTTTTTGTTATTATTTAGTTTTATGGAATTTAGTCTCTTCAAGAAGTATATATATATCAACCTAAGAAAAGCTTGTACATGCATGATAGGGATATCAAATAGGTACACATTACTTAATTCAATTTTGTTAATCATGAAGTTTTAAATAAGTTAAGTTTTACATACTGAACATGTAGTGGTTGCCCAAACCTGTATTTTCAACACAAGGGACTTTAAAAAAACAATAATGAAACTAATTCTCATTTATCTAAATTATTATCTTACTTTAAAAAAAAATAGAAACAGGCATAGCTAAAACTCAAGAAGGCTCTTAGTTTTTTTACTTACTAATTACTCATTTATTATGCTTAGTTTAATTAATTGGGCATATTTCTTTGCTATCATCACAGTACAATAAAAAAATTGTTCCACTTTGGTAGATGACATTTACATAAACATTAGTTGATTCAAATAATAATACTTATTATCATCTGTAATGTAATGTTGTTATGTGAAGTTTTTCCTTTCCAAGTTTTCCTTAATTAAGGGACATATTTAGTAATTTTGCCAAGCTAAGCCAACTGAAACTAAGGGTTGATAAGGATCCTTAGCCTAAAGATAACCTTTATTTTGTATTTGGGACTAGTAACAAATTTAAAATATTTTTTTCATACATTTTGTGAATATAACCTTACAGCATTCCAATTGACAATAAAATTAGAATGGCATTGACACAAATGGACATAAAATAAAGTTAGTTAAAATACAATACTTAATCTGAAATTATCTATGTGAATATTGTTATGGATTAAGATTACAGTATGTCTGCATTGCAGATATTGTTAGTGCAACTAAAAACAAAATAAATACCTATAATTTTATATTAATTGAGACAGGACATAGTTGTGGAAAAACATAGATGGTGTGACATCTGTCCTTACTAGCTATAGTTTTAATTTCAATAATATTATTAAAACATAGGGACTACTTACGCACATCCATGTGATCACAAACTAAACAAAGCCTGTTCTATGTCAACCAGACAATTAGTAAACATAGTTATATATTTCTAAATAAATACATTATTAAAAGATAAGTAGGAACACATGCTGGCCCAATCAAGAGGCTAAGTGCAGCTTATTGCCCCCTAAAAACAAACATCATGTTAACTCATTACATAATGACAGCTCTCTATATATACTTGACAGTTTTAACAGCAAAACTATATTATATGTAATTTTTAGCATGTTACGGTTTACTATTTTGCCCCATTCAGGTATGGTGGAGTCCATAGTGGCTGCAGCCTGTAGCAGAATAGGAAAGAATGTTCTACATCTAGACTCCAGTGATCACTATGGAGGTCTCTGGGCTTCCTATAATTTTGATGGACTGCAAAAATTTATCAAAGAAGTAAATGAAAACCCTAACAGACAACTTCAAGTATACAATTTAGCTGAAAAATGGTATATTGAAAAGTAAGTTGTCAAAATCAAAGTACTTTATTCACTTATGTTACAGAATGCAATGCTTAAATTAAAATTTAAAATTGCCATTTTTTTTTTTATGTTTACTAGCAATGTGGAATTGGGTGTCCCACATTACTAGCAACCCTTTTAACCCCTCCAGCTAAGCTCATTGGCCTGTGTTAGAAGTGGGTTCACATTGGTAGTATAATGGGTAGGATTGGAACCTCGCAACCTCATGATTGCGAGTCCTATGCCAATAGGCTACTGCCGCTTCACAAACTAGATATTACTTACCTATAACTTCACATTAGTTTTGATGTTGTATATCATATACTTAGTGCATAGTCATAAATTAATTTCAAGAGGAAACTATCTAGTCTTGACAATGTGTAACAAAAAACTGTGGCCAAATTCAAGGCCTGTTATATACCCATGATACTGAGTGCTTATAAATATGCATGCTAATAATTCATTAATTTGTTTAATTAACAATTAATATCTTATCAATTTAAAAGTATTAATTAAAAAGCCTACCTTACCAATCCAATCCAATTTTGCCCTAGGGGAGATATAATAACTATTTCTAGACACCATTAGCTTTTGATATTTATCAAAAGCTAATGGTGTTAGCTAAGTGTCTATGATAATACTACAATAGTCAAAGCTACAATATGATGATAGCTACAATAGTGCAATTGGATATAGCACTATAGTAGGTGCAATTCATAGGCCATACAATGTCTACTAATGAAATGTGCCTTACTGTTACACATTGTATAACCTAGTCCTTTGGTTTTAATCTGAATATCCATCATAGGGAATTAGCACAAGAGGAAAAGAAAGAGGAAGGTGAAGAAAAACCTGAAGATGGCAAACCAGAAGCTCCCAAGAAAGTGTGGAGCCAGGCTAACTTTGCATCCGAGTATAGGAAGTTTAATATTGACATGACACCTAAGGTATGACACCATAATAATATCTGAGGGAACTTACTTAATATTTTAAGAAACGAAAATTGGGAAATAACTAATTTATTTAAATGAAGTGTCCAGACCAACATTCCTTGAGCTGATTTTAACAATGACAGACATTTGTGTGTACCTAACTTCTAATGTTATCTCTATTTCCCAGTGGCCACAAGAGCAACTCTTTCTACTGAGCTCTGTGGACCATAAGTCAAATGTGTCATAGTTTTTTTAACTTAAATTACATGGATCTTATTACTCTGATAAATCAATTAACATTCCATAAAAGATCATCCCATGAACTATAAAGTGTGTTACAAAATAATGGTAATTTATGGTCAAGAAAAACAGAAAGTGATAAACAATATCATTGAGATAATTGTCATTGAAAAAAAAGGTATTATACACTAAAAGTTTCCTGAATAATGCTGTGTTATTTGTCAAGTGTAAATTGTATTGTGATGTTTAGCTGCTGTTCTCCCGAGGGCCACTAGTCGAGCTCCTCATATCATCCAATATCGCTCGTTACGCCGAATTCCGATGCGTCACCCGCGTGCTGACGTGGTTGAGTGATCGCCTAATGCCGGTACCTTGCTCACGCGCCGATGTGTTCGCGACCGAAGCCGTCGGGATCGTAGAAAAACGACAGCTAATGAAAATGCTGACGTCCATTGTCGGTTACAACGAAGAGGAAATGAGCAACGAATTTAAAGGTGAGGGTTTTTTTTCAAAGGTATTTAACAGAGGAGTGAAAGGAGGGTCTTTTTATCTGCCAATTGTGCGATAGCGAGGTGTAGCTTCCTCACAAGGGTCCAAGCCGAGTGTCGCAACATGTGATATTTACAAACATCCAAATCACATACACAAAGTACCTACAACCAGACTCGGAACAACAATTAGTGGATCAGCATTTGTGTAGAAACGAACCACGGAGCAGGTGAAAAAAAAATGAATTTTTTATTTGTATTTTCAGTTTATTACTTGGAAGTCTGATTTGACCACTCGGGCTACTGAAAGCTCTTAAATAAAATAGTTTTATCCAATCTTACTCTTAGTACCTAATGTTCTTAATCGATTTTGACCACAGTCTGTCCCAAAGAAGACTCTTAAAAAGTTGGCCATCTATGGACAGTGGTAACATTGATTTACCTAGCTGATCTCTCGGTCTGCACCGTTTGCCATTAAGTCATGGATTTCAAATTTCTTATTATTATCATTTAATGTGTTTTGCCACAAAATTCCGACAGTTCAGAATGAAATGATCTGTAACTCTGTATCCATGAACGATGGCTGTGTGCGTTGCGATTACCTTCTGTACTCTCGGTATTTTGTGTTTTGCAGCCGACATCACGCGCGTTAGAGTTTTTAAAGTAGTTTTTATGTCACTATCCATCTGATTTTATCGCGTATAGAAAATGTTACTCATGCATGAATGAAATAGATGACTACGCGAAAGTATAGACGATGGGTCCCCGTTTCTTTGTCATGCTTCATAGTTTTGTACACATAGGTACTTACTTGCCAGCTTAGAAAAACAAAGAGGTTTTCAATTTTAGAGTTCTGTGCCTCAAACGGAAAAACGAAACCCTTATAGGATTACTTTGTTGTCGGTCGGTATGTCTGTCAAAATCCTTTATCTCTTGAACGCGTGGAGGTATCGAGTTGAAATTAAAACCATATAGTTACTGCGCTCTACAGTCATAAAAAAAGATACGGCGGTTTATTTTAAAAACCGCGAGTCTCGATCTTCAAGTATGTTTCTAATATGTACCTTCAAATTTGTACAGAACGGGTGAGTCCGATGCGCACTTGTCTGATTTTTTAACCGACTTCAAAACGGAGGAGGTTGTCAATTCGACTGTACTGTTTGTTATCCGATTACTCGCAGATGGCTAGACCGATCTGAAAAAATATTTTTGTGTTTGAAAGGGTATACTTCCAGATTGGTCCCATTATCATCAAAGTTCGGATCTGATGATGAGATCTTGGAGAAATCGAGGGAACTCTTCAAACATTAAACCACATTCATAGTAATTTGGGTATATTTTGTTGTAATTCGTGCACTCGTAAAAATCGCCATTGAGGGAAATGGAACTGATGATAAAGACCACAGATGACAAGCGGAACTATTCAATAATAAATATTGCGGGTTGCGATCTGAGTACCGTGTTCGATACCTGATTCTTCGCCTCTGTCAAATCATATAATGGAACTGATGGTCTTGTATCGGGTGAAGACCTCTAAAATCAACGGCCTTGTATCGCAAAACGCAAGATTTTGTAAAAACAAATGAGCAATTTGGATTATGCTATTGTAACATAAATCAAGTACAAACCAATAGGTACACTAAAAAGTGAGAAATAAAAACTTTTAACAAAAAAATAAAAACCGACTTCCAAAATAAATATAAGGTAACTAAAAAGCAAAAAATAATATCTTTTTAAAACGTTAAGGAGTTGGGAAGACGATTTTTAGATTTAGGAATCCATTTGTAAAATATTAAGCTAAATGGTTGATGTTGGGTATTGTGAAACAAATCACGGTAGTAGTATATATAGTGAAATTAAAAGGCAGCTAAGAAAGTTTTACAAGTTTACGAGTAACAGCTGATCAAATGAGAAGTAACAAAATTTTCTAATTCGTACAAATCCATTGAAAAATTATTATGACTTATTATTACTATATGAAACAATAACAACAGAAAACCCACTTCTGAAGACACGTTATTCAGATGGGGGATGGGGGAACTACGGAACCCTACATTGTGCGTGGCATTGTAGGTATTTGGCCACCATTAAATTTTTAACTTTTTATTTTACAATTAACGTTACAATGGTATATTTGAATTAAGTACCCAACAAGCAAAATAGTTGAAGAAGTTGCTTTTAAGTGTAGTCTTACAACTGTCTGGAGAGCTTCTCCAGACAGTTTTAAGAGTACACTTAAAAGCAAATTCAAGTATGCTATAAGCCCGGGTTTTGGGCGCGTTTATTTCTACAACTATCTTATAATCTATGATACTGTCATAAAGACCTGAAACTACACATGTACAAGCACAAATGCTGTTTTTAATTTCTATAAATGATTCAGACCAGACAATTCACCTTCATTTTAAAACAATTAGGGTTATCCTACTTAAATACATGAGCCTAAATTATCGTAAGTGTACGATAATTTTTATTTACTTATAGGCTTAATGACCCGTCGAGTCAATAATTTCTAGGTACTCCTAGAATGAGTATTATGTGTACTATTGTTCTTATTCAGGGTTATAAAAAAAATCAAGGCTAAAAAAATAATCAAGGACATTACCGATTTATGGAAATTTCACTGACTTTGTCTCACATTTTAGTCTATAGCTATGGCGTCTTACACGCTGGAACAATATTCAATACACTATTTTTTTTTCTAAAAACCTAAGCTACAAAAACCATTCAAACCCATTCAAATCGCATCAGTAGTCACACACACAAAAATCGTCCAAACACTCAAGAGACGTTTTCGATTATTGTATGATACGATATTGATATTTATTCACTTCTGCCATATGCTCGTGCAATTGTTCAGAAGCCCCCCCCCCTCTCTCTCTCTCTCTCTCTCTCTCTCTCTCGGCGGGTCTTATTGCATGTTCTCTGGGATTCCTGAGATTTGAGCCCTTCCGCTAGCAAAGTGCGATAATTACGGTCCATTATACGATAATTTAAACGTACAGGTATGGCGGTCTGGCGGTCTCCTCAATAGAGATTTGGAACCAGGCCAGTTAATCAATGTGTTTTTTTTAGGATTTATTTAAAATGGTTGTATTTCTTAAATATTTCTAATTTTTTGAAGCAATATGGAACGCTTTTGTTATGAGAATATGAGAGATTAGAATACGATAATATCAATCTAATGGCTTACGTTTACTGATAAAGTGATTGATCTAGTATCTAATAATCATTGTTGGTCTTTTAGGGCTCTTATCAAGAACTATTGAGTTTAAAAGAGTTCTTGAACAAGACTATAAGAGCGTAAACTTATAAAAATCTCAGCTAAGTATTATTTAAGTAACTTATTCTTATAAGTATTTGACTAGGTAATGTTGTAGCTCACTACAAAACCCAGATATAAAACCAAATGTTCTTGACAGTTAGTGTCTTTTAATTGTTTTATATATGTATGTTTTGTAGCAAACTATAAGACTGAGATAGATATTCGTTTTTGTACGAATGCTCTTGAGTATGTTATGAGTTGTCAAATGCTATTGTAAGTAAAAGAGTGTACTATAATGCAATTATAATAATGTTATTAGTACAAATATGCTTATATTTTTTGCTTATAGGACAACTACTTTGCTTGTCGGGTACTGATATAAAAAAAGAAACCAACAGTGACCATAGTCATTATCTGTCTGCTTACCTGTAATAGTCCATTGACCCGTTGGAAGGTACGGTTAGCGACTGAATTCGCGTACCTATCTTATATTTATTTTTTTCAAAACGTTGATGTTCACAATCCAAACTAATACTAAAATGTGAAAGTAACTTTGTCTGTCCGTCTAAATGTCTGTTACCTTTTCACGGTTAAACCGCTGAACCGATTTAGATAAAATTTGCTATGGAGATAGTTTGAGTTTTTAATAACTATAGCCGACTTACACACGGGCGGAGCAGCGAGCGAAAACTGAATAAAAATAAATTAAAACCCTCATCGTTGCCTTTAAAAGATCGAAATTCAATTTGAAAATCAAACTTCAAAATCAACGAAACCTGTGTGTGATAGCTGTATAAATAGTTTTAATCTAAAACTTTGTAATGTGGAAAGCAGGTAGTTTGAAGTGATTTAAAAATATCTTGTTTAATAAGTGGCTTCTCTCGCTGACAGTACCTGACGCAACACTTTAATTTGAGAGTTTGTCAGCGTATAATGGGAAGCATTTACGTTGATTTGAAAATATGTTGGTACGTTTGTACATATTAAGCGACATCTCACAGGCTGTTGGCACCTAACAGAACTCCATAATGACTATGACAGACATTTTCAGATAGGGTATTTGACTAAAGACAAAGCAGTGTATTTTTATGAATCGTCAAAAAGTTTGTATGTAATACTAGCGTATGACGTCACATGATTAAATCAATACTTTTGGTATTTCTTCTGATGAATAAATAATAGTAAACACGTTAAATTAAGAACGAACACATATTTGTCATAATATTTTACGACATATTATGCATGGTTAGTACAAATTTATTTATTATGATGTAGCCAAATACCCAATTCATGCGCATTTATTATGCTGTTATATTTCAAAGATTCCCAAGATTATGGGAATTAAGCCAGTGACAAATCAAGAGCTAAGCTAGTTTAGCATTTGTTTATAACTTTAAAAATTGACAGAAGAAGACAGAATCTTTTTGTGTTAATCTTTAAAGCTTCCATCTTTCAGTTTAAAGCTTTCTTTTATTATTTTTGTTATCATCATGATAACAAAACCAAAAAATGTGAGTGGAACTCGCGCACAGAGGGTACATGTGCAACAGGGATAGTTGCTCATGTACGGAACCGTCTGTGCGCAAGTGCCGCTCGCACTTGTCCGATTTAGGTTATTATCAGTGTTTTTTTGTCCGGGTTTGTCCTCCAGGTTCGCCACTGGCTTGGCTAATGGTCCCCAACCGACTTTAATAAAAAAACGTTTGATAATTTTTATAAATGTTCTTTTGTTATAGGTTGGAACGAAAAGACCTTCAAAGAGTATCTTGCACACAAAGGGTTGACCCCCAACTTGATCCACTACGTACTTTTCGCGATCGCCGGCGGAACTAACAACATGCCTTGCTTGGAGGGCGTGAAGGAATGTAAGAAGTTCTTGATGAGTCTCGGCCGTTACGGCAATACGCCCTTCCTTTGGCCAATGTATGGAAGTGGGGAGCTGCCACAATGCTTCTGCAGGTAAATAAAGCTTTATTTTGATTTTGTTGTATGACAAATTCCTACAGTAGGATTAACGTAACTAGGCCGGACTGAAGTAGGCGACAAGTGGTTGCGCAGATGCATTTATTGGAAGTAAATGGTTACAGGAAGCGGGGGGCGGGGGCGGTAACTAAACCAAGAGAATTAGAGACGCGATTAAGCATTACATTGTCATAATTAGTATTACTAACTCATGTTTTTTGTGATTATTTTCGTAAAGATATTTTTAAAATTTTCTTTAGTATTTACTGTAGCTGTTCTAAATTTAAACTTATATGAACTCATTGAAATATTATTTTTATATTGTTGAATTAAAATTTTATTACTATTTTTTATCGAGTAAACATAATTAATCGTCTTCCTTCAAGTAATTTTAGGGTCGCATCTCTATGACATGCACAAAAGTGATAAGAACCTAACTTCAGTCCGGTTAAGTTACGTTGATCCTATTGTGATTATAGTTTGTGTTACACACATTAAATTTACGTGACTCTCACCTCACACTAGGGAATTCTCTTATAAAGTAAAACCAGACGCGGCACAACAATTTGCAGCTTACACAAAGTGGTTTCCCGTCTGGGTATCGAACTATCGATTTAATGCGCTCTACCATCTGTTTGTACAATTTGATTTTTTTGGTGATTCCTAGAAAAAAGGTATAATAAGTTTGATCATTATGTCTGTTTATCTGTGCCATGGAAGCTTATGGAATGAAGACTTTTTGAATGTCATTATTATTAGAATTCGTTCAGCCGTTTTGATATCTTCAAACCGACTATGAGGGTGCGTTTCCATGAGTTGACAAATGACAGTGTTCGAAATAAACCTGAGTACGATTTGGAGCACTGTAACTGATCAATTGACGATCCGATCCGCGACAGTGGAAACGCACCACGGCGAAATACGGCAAATTTCATGTGGGATAATAATCAACTTATTGTCTCAGGTGTCAGTCTAATGTATGATTGAGCGGATCTGTCAAGGTACATTACACGCATAATAGTTTAATATCAGTCTCATTGTCATTTATTATTGTTATTGCAAAAAAGTGCACCATGAAAGTGCGGACCAGACTCGCGGCGGTCGACGGTTCGATGACCTAAATGTGCACCACTCGGCTACGCAAACAAAAATGAGCCAACTTTCTAATGTTGCATGCTGCACGATTTAAAATGTCGTTATTTTTAAAAACAATTAGTTTATGTTCGATTTGTTAGATGTTATCTTAATAGGAACAACTTAAAAAATTTAAAAACCTGTGCCAATGTAACTAAGACAAACCCTACATATTTGAAATAATCTTTATCTGACGACAGCCATAGAGTTTAAAAAAATAACCTAGCCTATGTTACCCGGCGACATTTAACAATTCTACCAAAACCCCAATCATATAAATCCAAAGATATTATGGTAGGTTAAAGAAAATCACAGATATACATACATACCTACATGAACCATGAAAAACATTCCCCCCTTTTTAGCCAGTCCAGTTTCCTGGATCCGGCAGTGGTTGTGAGCATTCATTTTTTTTTTTTACCCGACTGCGATGTTTTTCGCGCGTATCGTTTATGTAATATTCTTTATTACCTCATATCTTTCAAACCACAAATTTTTTTTCGTTCTTTAAAAAAAACATACTACTTACATTACTTAACACATAACTATGTCTGCCGTCTTAACCTGAATTAATAAATAACACATATTGAAAACTAACTTTTCCTTTGGCTTTGTTCGCGTTGTATTGAATTTTTTTAGTCCATGTGCTATAGGGTCTCAATTAGAGTGGTTCTTATTTTTCGACTTTTTGAAAATCAGCCGAGGCACCCATTTATTTGGTTCTCTCCTCTAAAAAGAACTTTTTGAGTTTTTGGGGTCACTACCGCACGTCAAAGTTTTTGAAATCCTAGTAGTAGGATTTCAAAAACTTTGACGTAAAAAATATAGGCTTAAAAAATAAAAATAAAATATTTTTTTTAAATATTATTTGCAAGACACATAACGAAACTGCAACGATTCATTCTAACCTCTTCTCTTCCCCCTGCAACTATTTGCTCACAAGTTAGGTACATTACTCGCTATTCTGATGCATAAACTACTTTACTGTAATGTTTCATCAAAATCCATTCAGTAGTTTTTGCGTGAAAGAGTGACAAACAACTATCCATCCTTTCGGACAAAAATATACTACAATTTCTCATTAAAAGTGATTCACCGCAGAATATTTCTTAAATCTTCTAAAGCAATAGATATACATTTCTCATTAAATTAAATAAATACGACAAAACGTACAAAGTCTTGCAGTTAAAAAAATAAACAAACGATTTAGCGCTGAAACTTTTATGTTCATGGAACCATTGAACCGTTTTGTTTGCGTTTTTACAAGGTTATTCACCAGGAAGTTTATAATTAAAATAGAGCTGCTGGGATAAAGCTTACTATAGGCTGATTTGGGTAATAATAATATATTCAATTTGGTGTTCTTTTTATTATGATTCTGCGGAATTTCTTAGCGTGCCCACACACGGACGACTTGTTGTACTTGTTTTTGTAGCATCGATGATTGTCGGATCTTTTCAACAGATCTGTTTTTGTTTTGATTTTGTAGGAGCGACTTATTGCCGAAAGAAATAAAGTGTGCACACTAAAAAGTTCTCGAAAAAACTTTTTAACAAAAAATATTACCGACTTAAAAAATAAATACAAGGCAACTAAAAAGCAAAAAATAATATACCTAGAATAACAAAAACAAATTAAACATTTTGAAGTTGGTGCCGAATAAAACATAAAGACTACTATTTCATGGCACCAACTTCAAAATGTTTAATTTGTTTTTGTTATTCTAGGTATATTATTTTTTGCTTTTTAGTTGCCTTGTATTTATTTTTGAAGTCGGTAATATTTTTTGTTAAAAAGTTTTTATTTCTCACTTTTTAGTGGGTTGGTTTATAATTCACTTAAGTTACAATAGGCTTATGTCATCTGCTCAAATCCTTTTACGAAATATTGCTTGCCCCGATGCAGGGCTGTTAATTGTTGAGGAGTTCACTATCAGTTTTATTACATTGTATAATAGTAGTATATCGAGTTTAAAGTGCTACTCATTACCATATTAAAGTACTTAATTGAATCGCAAACTGTGAAATATTGAATAAGTCTGCTCGTAATTTTTGGTCTTCATCATCAGTTCCACTTCACCAATTGGTGTTTTTTAAGAGTAAATGCACGAATCACTATGAAATATACCTAAATCACTGTAGGTGTGCTGTTAATATTTTAAGAGTTCCCTCGATTTCTCCAGGATCCCATCATCAGATTGTGATCTGATGGCAATGGGACCAACTTGGAAGTATACCCTTTCAAACACAATAACAATTTTTCAAATCGGTCCAGCCGTCTTTGCGTAATCGGTGAACAAACATACAAAAAAAAAAAAAAAAAAAAAAAAAAAACATACAGACGAATTGAGAACCTCCTCCTTTTTGAAGTCGGTTGAAAAGTTAATTTATCTTCGAAACGGCTGAATGGATTACAGAGAGAGATTCATCAAATCATCCTGACTTTCCAGCTTTCTATTTAAAAAAAAAAATGTCCAATAAGGGAGACGTTTCCACTATGTCTTGACGACAGATTATTGTGTCGTTTATCGTCGTGGCTAATGTATTTAAATGAAGGTGTTCACATATAGGACGACACGATTAACTGTCGTCCTATATGTGATTTTGGCAGGGACGACAGATTGTCAGTACGGCTGGCACCACAGTGGTTATCTAAAGACGGCTAGAGACGACAGTCGTCCAACGATGAATTGATCGTCACGACGTAGTGTTAACGCGCCCTTATCGTCCATCCATTTAGAGGCGGTATGCTGCCACAGACAGACACCCACAGACTTGCACAGATACACAAATACCTTACAGTTGTCTATATGAAAGTTGCCCACATTAAACTTGGCGACAAGTGGTTGCGCAGATGCATTTTTTGGGAGTTAATGGAGACAGGAAGGGGTGCGGGGGCGGTAACTAAACCAAGAGAATTAGAGATGCGGTAACGCATTACATTGTCATAATAGTATTTTTTATATTGTTGATTTTAAATGTTGTTAGTATTTTTAATCGATTAAACTTAATTGATCGTATATGTTCGTAAACTTTCGCGATTTGTACACATTATAGAATTTTATAAGCTACGGGTCTTAATTGCGTAAATAATTTATTTTAAGGCTAAATACCTTTGTATTATTATTGCCCGACGTTTCGGCCGTATTGCCGTGACCACGGCCGTTGCAATACGGTCGAAACGTCGGGCAATAAACAAAGGTATTTAGCCTTAAAATAAAATATTTACGCGATTAATTGATCGTTTTCGTAAGTCACTTTAGGGTCGCATCTCTATGACATGTGCGAAAGTGTTTATGAACCTAACTTACATTGAGAAAACTGTATAACATTCATTCTTTGGCGTCCGTGGTTTAAACATTTATGTTACACGACTCGGATCCACTAATATTATAGAATGTATCGACTGCCTGTTCATACAGATATTTATTGGCTCGTTGCTTTTTACTTAACAGTAATGCAGTTTATACATAGGCTTTAAAAATCATACATAACTCGAACGAAGCCGCGGGCAAAAGGTACTTCTTATCACAACAATTATTTATAATGTGTTAAACATTACTTCAACATATAAAGAACCATACCGTGTCGGTGATACCTATAATTATGTACTAATGTTAATTTGTGTACAATAAAGAACTGTCTAATTGGTCAAGCATCGTTATCCAACAATTTATTAAGAGAAGTAGGGCACGTCGAGTTATTTTGTTCAAATTGAACATCTGTGTTCAATTTTATGTAGACTGGCCTGTTGGTCTAGTAGTTGGTGACGGAATAAACCTCTTTGGAACAAAAAATATTTTTGATAATCCATCTATTTATGACGGAGTTATGCCCAAACATACCTACATAAAAAAAACAAACATCCGAATTAAAAACCCCCTTCTTTTTAAAGTCGGTTAGAAAATCCAGTCTTATTACATACCCAACGAGAATCGGAAGCTAAACAAACGAGATACCTGTTTTCGCTAGTTCTATCTTTATAATCGTTTAACATTGTTTTCCATATTATATTTATAGATTGTGCGCCGTTTTCGGCGGCGTGTATTGTTTGAACCGGCCAATCGACAAAGTGCAGACTAAAACCGTTGACGAAGGCAAGACAGTGGTTACTATTGATAGCAAATCGAAGACCTTAAATTGCGACCATCTCGTCATCGGCATAAACGAATGTCCCAAAGACTTGATTTCTCCGGAACCAGCGGAGAGTTCTGACATATCAAAGGCGGTTTTCATCACTAATGGAACTATTATGAAGAGTGATAAGGAACCGCTGACTCTGCTTCGCTTTCCTCCATTATCTGATGGTGATAATGCTGTCACTGTGCTTGAAGTTGGACCTGCTACAGGATCCTGTCCTAAGGGATTGTGTAAGTATCTCGCTGCGTTTTGGTACCACCATGTAGTTCATAGATGAATGATCAAAAAGTTACCTTTAAAGGTACCTATTTTGATAACACCATTGAAGAGTGGCGGATCCAGGATTGTTGTTTGGGGGGGGGGGGGGTGCGAGCCCCCTAGTCCCCCTGGTTCCGTCACTGCTGTTGACGACATGGCGAATCCCTTGAAAACCCTAAGTTGCTCTATCTGTCGTAAAGTAAAATTAGCTTAACAAAAGGGTACTAATCAAAATGTGGATACCAATGACTATACTGTGTCAGTTTCTGTTTACTTATAATTTAACATAAAACAACACTGAAGCAAAACTAGCTAATACAATTTAAACTAATATTATATAAATATAAAAAAAAGTTTTGGACTGACTATGACTGGCCTGTTGGTCTAGTGGTTAGTGACCCTGACTGCTAAGCCGGAGGTCGTGGGTTCGATCCACTCCCAGGATTTAACTTTATGTGATGATATTATGGATAATCTTTGAAAGTACTAGGCCCATTTTGATGATATTTTGTATACAGCAGGGAGCTTAAAAGTCGAGAAAGGATATAGGCATTTTTCCGCGCGCCAATGTTGCATAAAGACACAGCAACTTATATGAAAACATTCGGAGCGTGATTTTAAACTGACTTTTTGTTGCTACAACTATTTGAAAAGAAATCCTTCGAGGAGTTCAGGGTCACAAGCTCATTTTACTTTTTACAACAGTTTTTTGTACAATTACGCCACCCGACGGCACGTCGAACTCCCGCCTTTTTGTTGTATAATATGTGAGTCATATAAACCACAGATAATAATTTTAATGGATTTTTAATTGGATTTGGATTGTTATTCATTGTACAGTTACTTTTACTTCTGTTGAACCGCTGTGAAGTTGCAACTACATCTTCATTTTGTTTGTGGGGAACTAGTCTTTAATGTCGCGTTTTAACTAAGCTTTCTATACAGTTCAAATTTACGTAGACACGGTACATTAAAATGCCTGAAGCAAAATATAGGCATTGTACTAAATACAAACCAAGGGTAAAAAGACGAAATTGTACGGACTCATTAGTTTTTAGGGTTCCGTAGCCAAAATGGCAAAACGAAACCCTTATAGTTTCGCCATGTTTGTCCGTCCGTCCGCAGCTTATCTTAGAGACTGTAAGAGCTAGAAGGCTGTAATTTTGCATGGATACACATAGCCGTAAGTAACGGCAACAAATTGAAAAATCGGTAAAAACACATTTTTGAGGGTACCTCTGTTATATGTAAAGTGGGGATGTGTTTTTTACCCCATTATGTGGGGTATCATTAAATAGGTCTTTTAAAACGTCAACACCATTTTTATATTTAGGAATCCGTTTGTGAAATATTAAGCTTTATATTGCAAACTTTTGTTAAAGTCAAATGTCCTCCCCCCTGCCAGCTAAATGGTTGATGGTGGGTATGTAAATAAAATCACGGTATTGTAGTATACGTAGTAAAATTAAAAAGAAAACTATCACAGCTAAGTAGGCTTTACAAGATTACGAGAAACAGCTGATCAAATGAGAAGTTACAACATTTTGTACAAAATCCATTGAAAATTATTAATAATTAGGTATGTTGTAAGTATGAAACAAAAACAACAGAAAACCCACTTTTTAAGCCTCATTATTCAGATAGGCGGATAGGAGGGGGGGGGGACTACAGAACCCTATCTAACCTCTTTTTTCGTGGGCTCGTCATAAAACAATAGAAAGATTCAAAGACGCAATAAACCTTTGTATTAACTAGGAAGGGGGTGAATGTTTTGGCTACAAAATTACTTGCTCTGCCAATTTAGGGGAAAGGGAGTTCATAAACCTTCATGGTTTCTCCGCAGAATTAGCTCTTGTCTTGATGTTACTCCTAACAGTCTAAAATATAGTTGAAAATCGGATGGACGACTTTCTTAAATTGATAATTTAAATGAAGGTGTTACAAAGAAAAACTATTTAAAAATGAAAAGTATGTATAGTATGATTACATACGAATTGCATTGTTACTTTTATATGACAGTAATCATAAAATAGTGTATTGGAACATGTATTCTATTTATCGTGCATCGTATTTAATGACTTACCGATTTCCACGGTATTTTTATGATGCGTTTATTAACTACAAAAATAAAAGAGGTAAAAGTTAATGCAATTTTAATAATCTTTTTCTCATATTATTGTATCTAACATAGAACTTTAATTTCATCGTTAGTGTGTGCAGCATTATGACCTTGATAGATTTTGCAAGACACTGCGGTTTATCCGCGTTAAGTTTTCTTTAGCTTGAAATTTGGAGTTCCTGTTTCACCCTTAACTAAAAATCATAATAACTATAGGCGTAGCAAATTTCAATCCAATCCATAATAAAATTTAAGAAAAAAAAAAACAATATGGAGCGCAGTTAAAATTTTCATGAAGTAGCTTTAGGATTAGCATTTATTTTGGTAATGTTAATGAGCAAGTCGCCATAGCATTCTACAGATTTATTAACAACGCGTAATCAACTACCCGGGTGACAGCTAGCCCGAGTAGTTGATTTTATCAACTGAAGGGTTAGTTTATCACTTTCGATCAAAACGCTGAAACACGTGCCGTGTTTACCTCCACAAAGCTTAATACAAATTCCACAGATCTAAACTTCAAAACTGACGAAGTTCTATACAAATTTGCAACCCCTATTACAGCTCCTTATGAGTTGATTTTCCAAAACGCTGAAAAATGTATTTCTATCTTTTAATTTAAAAAACCCAATACGACATTTTAGATACCTAACTTCAAAACTGACCATAAAAGTGAAGTTTCATACCAAGTTGCAACACCAATTTTATCCCTTAGAGGTTTAATTTTTATAAACGCTAAAACATGTGTTTCTTTATTTTAAACGAAAAAGCCGAATACAATTTTTCTTTTAGATCTAACTTCAAACTAACGCAGTTCCATACAAACTTGCAACCCCTATCTTACCCCAATAGAGGACGAATTTTTAAAAATCCTTTATTAGTGGATGCCTATAACATCAAACTGTCGAAATTTCGGATTTGTAACCCTAGCAGCTTTAGGCCCTGCGTTGATGAATCAGTCAGTCAGTCAAGTCAGTCAGGATAAGTGATTATATATGTATAGATTTACCAGTGTTTGCTCTTCGAGGACCTGTGATGGACCCGGGGTGGGCTTTACCCACAATCTCCTTTGTACGATTGAGCGTAATCGGTAACCCGACTCATTTACGGGCGGCGATGACCATAACCTTTTTTGGGGACTTTGATTCGCGACATAAATACTTCTTGGAGTACTACTTGCAGTTTGGTTTATTTATGGGAATATGTTTACCTATAAAAAGCTCATTCTGTGTATTATAATGGTTTCAGTTGTGGTCTACTTCATTACTAACAAGGTGCAGAATGCTGAGACTGACCTCATGCCGATTGCAGAGAAAATCTTCGACATGTCCGGTGGTGACCAAACCGAGGAGTCGGAAAAACCAAAGGTTTGTGTGATTGGGCTATTTATATAAAAAGTGTTGTCTGCTTGAATAGTCGCAATAGACAAGGATAGCATGTGGCTGTGTTGCCTTCTAGATATTATTTGTAAATTATAGCCTTTTTTAATATCTTTATTAATGCTTATGAATACTCTCGTGCATTAATAAAGATATTAAAATAATTGGCAAAGATACTTTGCTGTAAAGCGGAAACATCTATAGTAAAAACGAAAGAAAATCATTGATTTTTATTCTTTATCGCGTTAAAATGGTTAAACCACATATTTGGCATAAACATTTATTAAAAACAAACAAACAGTTTACGTTTAACAACTAAGGCGTGCGCTGAGTTGACTTGGCGGAAAACAGTGATGGTGAAAAGCTATGTGCGCTCAGTGGCGGAGAAGATTACGCCGTAGGAACGGAACTGCCTATTTTGACGGGTTTTAGTCTCACCCGATTCGATTTTTTCGTCATTTGGGTCCGTTTTCGTTATTTTTGGAACAAAACGGAACTCTTAAAGGATCACTTTGTTGTTCGTCCGTCCGTCTGTATGTTAAGACCCTTTATCTTGGGAACCCGTGGAGGTATGTAGTTGAAATAAAAACCATATTCTAAGATCTCCAGTCCCTTGAAGCTTTGAAAAATAACCCTTCCTTGCAGTCGGGTAAAAAGATACGGCCGTCTATGCCGCAAAAAACGTACATTTCGACACTCTCAGGGAATCAAGATTTATGTTTTTATTAACTGAAATTTAGCAAGTAATACCGTCTTTTACTACAAGTATAGTGAAAAGTCTGAAAAATCTATGTAATATGAAATTGTAATGTAGTTCGCTTGTTTGTTCCAGTGTTTGTGGTCGCTGTTCTACAACGTGAAGGACACGAGCGCGCCCGTCAGCAGCGTCACAGACAGCGTGCACGTCTGCTCCGGACCTGACGCCGGACTTGACTTCGATAGAGCAGTCGAACAGGTATGTCAACGATTTCTAATTATATATTGTATGTTTTTGAAACATAGGTAGTTTCTTATCGAACGATATAATTTGTTTGCGGGCTGAGAGACTGGACAAAAAAGCGTAACATTTTGACATCGATCAAAAATTTATTATCTATGATTATCTGAAGCTAGAGTAAAGAGGTTGTGTTATATAGGCTGTTTGTTTTTTTGCAAAAGGTTGTAATGTTTATTTTACCTATGTCAAACTCGCTGTGTAATTTATGGGTGAAATTTAAATAGGACACTATTTAAAATGTTGTAATTTTTTATTCATTTGTTAATACAAACAAAAAGCATATAAGCAAAAGGAACTACGTTCCAACCGGGGTGTCCATAAGACACCTCTCTTTTATTTGTATGTTTTTAAACTATACATAGGCATATTGAGTGCAAATCATTTATAATCTGAGTGAAATGTGAGTTGCTCGCACGACGGAGAATAAGGATTGAACTACATTTGGCCGCATCGAATCGCACTTTCCTATGTTTCTATCCTTTTCTGTCACTTAGAACCGTCATTTACTAGAGTGAGAAAAAGAGCGTGTTGCCGGGCGCCTCGACGATTCTGCCGCGCGCGGTCACTCCCGCTTGCAGGAAAGTGCGATTCGGTGCAGCCAGGTGTAGTTCAACCCTAAGTCGACACTGACCAAATGTACTCGTTTCAATTTAAGTTCGGTGCAGCACACTAGCCAAATGTGTACTGTGTACCCACCTCCTTCAATTTCGATATCGATATCTTACATAGCAGTCGATCATGTCCGGGATATGGAAAATTAGCAGATTTGCATTTTTTTTTATGGATTCCTTCAAGCGTCCATACGGTCGGCTGTCGATCTGTCCGTAAGGTCGGCGATATTATAGTAGGTGGTGAATCCCAGATCGACCTTCACCCATCTGCTTTCCAATAATCTACGCGGGCGAAAGCTGGTAAAATTATACTTTACTAGCTTTCGCCCACGGCTCTGCCCGCGTAGATCTTGTTTTTCCATACGAACTTTGGACCCCCGTTTCATCCACTTAGGATGCCTGTCCATTGAAGCAGAGCTAGGCTGCGGAGAAGAGAAATATTAACAAATAGAATTGACCCCTGGAGTGGAGTGGATATTATTGCAATCCTATTGGTTAATATTTATCCATGTCTCCGCTTCGCAGCCTCGCTCCGCTTCCATGGACAGGCAGCTTTAGGGGCTGAGTTTTACTCCATACCTTTTAATTTATATGTATAGAATAACATAAAAATGCTTTAAAAATTACAAAAAGTAATGTTCAGGCCCAGCGTCATCAAAAATCTGTGTTGAAATAGTTTCTGCAATGCAACTCACAGTGCCGTACAAGTTCCTAAGGAACGCGTGGATCACGTATCATGTGAAGGCTAAATTCGACTTAGGCGGGCATGTTTCGGTGTCGGAGTTGGTAACAGGTTAGAGCCGGAACCCCTAAGGTCGCGGGTTCAAGTCCCGTCTGAGACGAATTTTTCCTGCATACATTAAAATTTATATGTATAAAATTAGCATAAAAATGCTTTAAAAATTTATGGACTAGCCAAACCGTACGTGTCCACGTCTCGGAACTGTGTCATACAGGTAGAACGCACTGGTTAAATACCTTAGTCTCTAGGCTGTTGCGGTAGAAGCGAAGTGACGAAGTTTGCTTAACGCTGCCCTGTCGATTTTTTTTTCTCGAGGTTTTTTCCAAGCTTGTTAGTCGATTACTTGCCCAAGGTATATTTTTGAACAACTTGGGCCCTTTGATATAAATTGGTCTTGGCATGACATGTTATATTTTTTTTCCAAATTCATGCCGAGACCCACACGCCTAGAGGCTCCATTTAGGCTGTGCGGCATCTCGCTAAGCTGACTACTACTAAGCTTCCAACGACTCCGCTTCTATGACGATATCATTAGCAAAGTAATCCGCTCTCTCCAGTCCAATCAAGTGTCTGATGTCTCCAAGAGCGTTGGTAAACAATTTCTCCTGTCTCTATCGAATTTGTCTTGTAGTCTTCAATATAGACGGTCATGGTGGATATTTGTATCCAGCAAGTATTAGATAGTGATATAAAGAAAATAGCTGTCTGTCCGTCCGTATGTCACAGGCATTTTACTCAAAGACAACACAATTAATACTAATGAAATTTGGTGAAAAGGTGTCTTGTAGTAGCCGCTACTTAGCTAGATAGGTAAATAATAAAAATAAATATTTTTAGGGGGGGCCACTATACATGTAACAGAAGCAGTTATTTTTATTTATGCAACTTTCGGAGCAGTTGTTTCCAAAAATATTCATCATCATCAGCCTATCGCAGTCCACTGCTAGACATAGGCCTCTCCAATTGCACGCCATTTTGTTCTATCTTCGGCTTCTCCATAAATATTCACTTAATCAAAAAAGTTAATTAGAAACCCTAAAAATGTATTTTTAAAAGACCTATCGGATGATGTACCACACGTTGATGTTTGCTCAAAAAAGATTGTAAATCTCTCGTTTAAACTCGACTCTCGTGATTCCAAGGATTTCCATTCTTCATTTATTCCGTAGGTCTTTTTTATGTAGTCAATTTTAAGCTTCCTTCCTTCTCTTTTATGTATCTGGTGATTCTTTACGACGTTTGTCTGCAACTAATGTTGCTTTTTTAGTTTTTTCTTAAATTTAAATCAATGTCAGAATTATGTTTAAGCTTCATTATCCGGTCTAATATATATTAAATGGGAAATTAACTCTGTCTGTCAGTTACGTTTTCATCCTCAAACCGGTGAACTGATTTAGATGAAATTTGGTTTGGAGATTATTTGTGTCCCGGGAAAGGACATACGAGTCTTAATGAGTTCAGAAGGAAATATTGTGAATGGTTGGATAGTGGCCAGAATTCCTTAAACATGCCAGTATTGAAAGTAACGACTTTAAGTCCAAGTCTAAGAAAGCCTTTTTGTGAATTAGGACCTAAGCAAAAGAAGAGAAGAGCTGAGAATATTGGGTCCACCATTACTTAGATGAGATATCATATGTACATATAATGAAGTTAAAAGCTGCTACTTGTTTAAGAATCCCCGTTTTTGCAACAACAATTCTCATTGCTGCTCCATTCCTGTTGGTCGTAGCGTGATGTTAGCCTATAGCCTTCCTCGATAAATGGGCTGTTCAACCGTGAAAATTCGGGTCATTAGTTCGTGAGATTACCGCATTCAAACAAACAAACTCTTCAGCTTTATAATATTAGTATAAATTATCACGACCTCTTGGGTGGTGTGGATTAGAGAGAAATTTCCATTATATTGTGTACTGGTTTCCGCCCGCGGCTTCGCCCGCGTTAAGTTTGGACTGCCATTTCACCCCTTTAAAGATTTGCATTAGGCTTCATGGTGCATGCCCACATTATAACAACTATCTGTGTATCAAATTTCAACCCCATCTATTCAGAAGTGTGAGCTGTGTGCTGATATATCAGTCAATCACAGTTTCCTCTTATGCCTCTTAAATACACAGATAGCTGATTCTCGCAACTTCGTCCGCGTCACATGAGAGAAAGAGAGAGTGGGCAGTTGGGACCTACAATACAATCCTAAAGGTGCTGAAAATTTCTATGTTTTATCCACGCACCACATGAACAAAATTTTATTAAATTTGGTTCCTACAATGCTTATTTAAAATCACGCAGAAGAAACAAGGGGAAACGTTTGTATGTCTGTAATGGGTAACATTTTTTTTTATTATTAACGTTAAAGAATAAGATTATTAGCTTTATGGTACACCACGCTATGATCGGTAAGAGTGAAACCGGAATAATAGAGGAACGCTGGGTGACTGGCTACGATACGATACTGTGGCCTTTTAAAAATAAAATGTAGGCATATAATACTGTTACGCTTGCGTAGCAGGTTATGGGTTCGTTTTCTACACGGGACACCACTTTATATGATCCGTGACTAGTATGTTTGTTAAGTCCCCCGCGATACAGGGCTTCTACCCTACTGTTTTTTGTATCAGTATAAAAGTACTATCATTTATGTAGTTAAATACAATATTCATCTATTGCGCTATCGTGCACAAATATGACAATTTAGAAATGAAATATTAAATCACAGATTAAAAAACAAAAATCAAAGATTTCAAAGATATAATATTTTGGTTCGCTCGAACCGGGCTCCTCAGGTTTCTAGACCGCCCGATTTCCCACCTGTCTTCCCACCAATCCACCAATCTTACGATCACGTGATCCTGACGCGAGTTTAGCATTTTATACCCATACCAAAAATAATATATTTTTTAATTAAATAAAATCATTTTTTTAATTTCAAAAGTATCATCATACTATATCGCAAAAAACATAAAAATAAGCAATCATTCCATAGATCGTAACCTCGTAAAACTCGTACATCATTATGTAAAGGCATGGTGCTTGACTCGCTCCCCAGCAGATTCGATTGATGAAAATGTTGACACTGGCTTGGGCAGTTGAGCCAATAGTTGTCCCCCCTGAACAGAGTTCTGGATCCGCGCCTGATTTTGTTGCGTAATATTTTAAATCCATAATATCTCCTAAGATAGTCATTGAAATCAAATAAAGTAAGAGCAGTTTTGTTCAAAATTAAATATTTGTGATGAATAACGTATTTATTTGGCTATGGGTTTTATTAGAACACTTTCGCAAATAAAAACATTATTTTAGAACAAGTGTTAATTGTTACATCATAAAAAACCCGCCTTCACAAAAAACATGGAAACAAGATCCCCTACATAATTATTATATAATTTTTGTCGGAGGCATTTTACTAAATTCATCGTGATTCATTAATATCTCCGACTGCATAAAAATATAAAATTATTTAATTTTTTTATTTAATACCTAAAAAGTATTGGTTTATGATGTAACTGATGTAACAACTAACTTTTATCACAGCTATTGCCAAATATTGAAAATTGAAAAAAGAATGGTTGCTAATTAACTTTTTTAGTATTACAGTCATAATCATGTTATACCCTTTTGAAATGCTTATGATAAGCCCTTTAATTTGATACCCATATTGCAGTACTCAAAACAACTTTTTTCACACCTATTTATTTTGACGTCTCATAGCCGACCTAAGAACACTTGGTCGATCAAGACGAATCTATCGACGTTAATTGTATAAATCCGTTCAGTGGATTGTGAGATATCAGGTAATATATCAACCTTAAAAGATAGGCATCGGCTGTCGCGGACTTTTTTTTTAGAACTTTTTAAGAGGAACAAATCCGTCATACATTATTGTTGTGTAACTTTAACCGCAGCGCACGCAACGGAAGCTCTCAAAAGAAATATTTTTCTCCCGTTTTTGCAACATTGTTCCTCCGCTCCTATTGATCATAGCGTGATGTTATATAGCCTTCCTCAATAAATGGGCAAATATTTTTTCAATTCGAACCCGTAGTTCCTAAGATTATCGCGTTCAAACAAACAAGCAAACAAACTCTTCAGCTTTATAATATAAGTATAGATTAGTTGTACTGTATACAAATATTAAAACGCTGAAGAGATTTATTTGTTTGAACGTATTTATATCCTAATCTACTGATCGAAATTTGGTACAGACATAGCTTTAGTACAATTTATTGCGATAACAAACGTCACGGGTTGAGCTGCAAAAAACCGCAAATGTAACCAGTAAAACCCCGTAAAAAATAGAAAAGTTCGAATTGTTCAAAACCCGCAAAAAACCGCAGCTCGCAGTTCCAAACCTTATATATTTTATAGCCTAGAAACTCCTCTTTAAGAATAAATGTGTTTTGTTTCGGCATCGCGTGGCATGTGGGAGTTATAAATATATTTGAGTTTTTCTCCATAAAATAAAATCGTGCGCCAGTCGTGGAGAGGAACGGGAAGTTCAATTTTTATTATTCAATACGAAAATGACATGCACGCGGCTGGAGCTGGTGTACAAAATATTTATTTTGTTCGAGGATTGGGGATCCTTAGTTATTGAGACATAATGTTATGTAAAATCATAGTCATTCAATAAATAAAACCAGGCAAGAGAATGTTGGACCATGCTCAGTGTACGGTTCCACAGCCTTAAATAATTGCTTCAGCAGAACTTACGCCCTTTTGTTGAGAAAAGCAGTTTTTCGGCAATAACTCAATGACTGTATATTCAATCATGTCCAAAATAATTTTAGTATTTGTTATGCGCTACCTTTGTGATTTCTTTCATAGTTTTTGGTCACACGGTTCAAAAGTTAAGGGGGGGGGGGGGGAGGGCACAATTTATGCAACTTTCGGAGCGATTATTTCCAAAAATATTTACTCAATCAAAAAAGTTTATTAGAGACCATAAAATGTTTTTAAAAGACCGAAAAAAAAATTGTTACATGTATGGAGTGCCTCTCCTAAAAATATATATTTTTACTAGCTGACCCGCGCAACTTCGTCTGCGTAAATTTTCCCTTTTTTCTTTTTCTTCCTTTTTTTCACAACATTTTTCATTGCTGCTCCGCTTCTATTGGTCGTAGCGTGATGTTATAACCTATAGCCTTCCTCGATAAATGGGCTATCCAACAATAAAATATTTTTTCAATGCGGCCCAGTAGTTCCTGAGATTATCGCGTTCAAACAAACAAACAAACTCTTAGGGGGATGAAAAATAGATGTTGTCCGATTCTCAGACCTACCCAATATGCACACAAAATTTCATCAAAATCGGTCAAGCCGTTTCGGAGGAGTATGGCAACGAAAACTGTGACACGAGAATTTTATATATTAGACTAGCTGACCCGCGCAACTTCGTCTGCGTAAATTTTCCCCATTTTTGCAAACATTTTTACTTGCTCCTCCGCTCCCATTAGTTGTAGCGCGATGTTTTATAGCCTATAGCATTCCTCGATAAATGGGCTATCTAAAAGTAAAATATTTTTTTCATTTGGACCCGTAGTTTCTGAAATTATCGCGATCAAACAAACAAACAAACTCTTCTCTCTCTTCTAATATTATAGTATAGTTATAAATGTTAGGGGTGGATAACCCTTATCACTTAGGGGCATGAATAATAGATTGTAATTTTCCCTTTTTTCTTCCTTTTTTTTATAACATTTTTCATTGCTGCTCCGCTCCTATTGGTCGTAGCGTGATGTTATAACCTATAGCCTTCCTCGATAAATGGGCTATCCAACAATAAAATATTTTTTTCAGTGCAGCCCAGTAGTTCCTGAGATTATCGCATTCAAACAAACAAACAAATTCTTAGGGGTATGAAAAATAGATGTTGGCCGATTCTCATAGATACCGGATAAGCACAAAAAATTTCATCAAAATCGGTCAAGCCGTTTCGGAGGAGTATGGCAACGAAAACTGTGACACGAGAATTTTATATATTAGATTATTTAGCTATCAAACTAAGTAGCGGCTACTATAAGACACCTTTTCACCAAATTTCATACGGACGGACAGATAGACGGACATGACGAAACTATAAGGGTTCCGTTTTTTGCCATTTTGGCTACGGAACCCTAAAAAATACCACGATCGACTTTTTCGTCCAAGTTGGTCTTGGACCTACTTACCTAAATCCTTGTGTTACCATCTCTAAATTATAACTTACCCATTTTTCATAACATTCTGGTACACCTATCCGCGTTCACCTGTAGTGACTTACTTATCTAAAACTATGTGCGTTATAGGTTATTAGGACTCGTTTGATTAAAACCTATCCTTACAGGATTCAACCTCCCCCCTCCCCTCCCCAAACCAAAATATCTGAAGTTTTACCACGAGGACGAACCATTTTTGAAGTTGTTTTTTTTAATTTAAACAATACGACTCGTGCAAATTTAGGAAACTAATTTAATTCTTGGATTGAGGCCGTGACCTGTTACTAACTTGATCAGTTAGGTTAGGTATGTAGGTATCACGAAGTCTATTCGTGGTCTCGATAACCTCGCGATACACAATGTTAAGATAAAATTTGTATCCAATAGTAACAGTGGAGTGGAAGGTGTGTGAGTTTGAAATGACTCACATTTCTTGACCGATAATGCCTACTACGAATGATCTTCGCTATCTTCAGTCGCAATGAACCGCCAACTCTTAAAGTTCAAGTAGATCACTTCCTCTATTCGTTTAAAAGACAGCTAGCCGAGGGCACAAGTTCTGTGTCACAGAAGACTTCACAAACGTATGTTTAAATTGTATAATTAATGAAGTACACCCAAGACTTGGAACAACGAATTACGGAATCAAAACTACGATATTTGCGCCACCGATGCATATTTACATTTTTATGGCTCCTTAGCCAAAATGGCAAAAACGGAACTCTTATAGTTTCGTCATGTCTGTCTGTCTGTCGGTCAGTACATACAGCATTTTACTCAAAGACTACTCAAAGAATATTGATGAAATTTAGTGGAAAGGTGAATTGTAGCAGATGCTACTTAGTTTGATAGCTAAATAATAATAATAATAAATATTTTTAGGGGGGGGGGGCTCCATACATGTTGCTGATTTTTTTTTTCACCAAACATCAACCTGTCACATCTTTCGACAGGTCTATGTTTACAGTCCGTCAAATCTAAGAAGTACCGTTTGACAGTTCTGACAATTGAATGATAGGGATGGGATGAAAAAATCGATTACTATAATATCCGAACTTTAAGAGATCGATTACTATAATATCCGAATTTTAAGAAATCAATTGTTATAATTAAATAAAAGAAATGTTTAGGATATTTTTTTATTCACTACTAGTACTAGTATCGTCGTCTTCGTCATCATCGTCATTTAAAGTAATGACCAGTTGATTGTCCATTACATTATCAAAGTGTACGTCTCTTTCGAAGTCGTCCATTATTATTTTCTTTGTTTTTTGTACTACTTTACTCCAATCTTCCTGTGTAACTTGGGCACATGCTTCCTTTAATAAACCTTCCATTTTCTTGACACTGAAGGATGGTTTTGTGTTGTGTCTTGCTGCATAACCTGTAAAACAATAATGTAACTATTTGATAGCAGACGAAAACCATTGTTTAAATTATAAATGTTAGAAGTACTCGTGTTATTATTACTTATAATATTATAAAATATTACCTTTAACTTGGGCCCAAATCAGTTCAATGGCATTATATTGGCAATGGTACGGAGGAAGTCGTATGACTTTGTGCCCGTGCTCTTCGGCCAATTGGTCAATTACATATGTCGGTTTTGGTGGTTTATGCAATTTCACTAACTGTAATAATTCAGCTTTTAATAGTGACATGTCGGCATCCACTCCTTTTCTTTGCAGCCATGCCACCAAATCTGCTTTCTTATTGGCTGACGTAGGTGCTTTATCAATTTGCACAGAGTGGTATGGGGCATTATCCATTATAATTGTGCTGTTAGGAGGGATATTCTGTAATAAATTTAAGAACCACTCTCGGAACCTTACTGCGTCCATTTCTTCATGATACTCTTTAGTGCTTTTGGATTGGAAAGCTAATAAAGAGTTTTCCACGAAGCCTGTAGACGCTGACCCAGCATGGCATATTATGAGGCGTCCACCTTTTCCTATCGGCACCTTCGAGCACGAAGCTTCAGAATCATCAGTCCATGTTTTCGGCACAGAATGGTTGGAATTTAGCCAGGTTTCGTCCAAAAATATTACATTATCCCAGTTTATAATTTGTTTAACTTCGCGCAGGAATGTTAGTCGCTGCATAATTATGTCATGTCGCTCCATAACAATTTTTCGTTTGTCAACTTTTTTGTATCTGAAGCCAATTCCTGTTATTACCGTTCTCAACGACTCTATGCTTCCCTTATACAGCCCGGCATCTTTTAAAGTTGCACATAACTTTGCCAATGTTGGAAATTCGCCTCTTGTAAAATACCCGTATATATGGTTTCTAATAGCATGACTATCGAATTCATCGATGCCTGTCACAGGTTTATTTCTTTTTCGTTTTTTCGGTGTGTGAAGTACGTTACTGTCACTCCCCGAAGGCCCATATTTTTCACTTAATATTTTGCCAACGGTGCGGCTACCAATACCGAGAGCTTCACCGACGCGATCCCGAACTTGTGTAACTGGCAGTAGAAGTCCACCATTTTGAGATTCACGCTCAAAATACTCGTGTAATTTCACCACCAATTCACGAGCCTGGCTGTTCAAAGTACGTCCTCTTTTCGACATTATTAATAAACACTTGCTTAGTTCGGAGTCCAGTATAAATATTGCCAAGGTAAACGGATAAAGAATGATCAGTCCAGAAAAGTAATAGCCAAGTCACAAATTGTAAAACACAAACGAGAAAGCAAGTACGCGCACAGTCAGCTTCCAAGATGGCGAGAGACTGCTGACGCCGAACCGACCGAGCGGACCGCGTGCGCTTGTAGTTGGCAGTGTTGCCAGAAAAAAAAAATTGTAGAGACTTGGACACCTGCGATTTTGCCTATTGACCTAAAAATAATTAAATTAATTTATTTTAGGGTATCTGTGTATTCAGTGCATTATGCGGTCGCGCAGTAACGTCGTTAATTTATAACATCAGGCAACAACATTTTTGTGAATGGGTTCTACATACCTTATTTTTATTAGTTTTAGACGTAGAAATAAGACTTAGAAGAAAAAATTGTAATTGTAAAATCAATGGATGTGCTTGTTAAAAATTTGTTTATTTCTCTGTAATATGCAAACCCATACTATCATACACAAAAATAAATGTAAAAAACACTATCCCTGACTCCATTTACTATTTCGACAGCGTTAGCGCGAGAAACCCCGACTTATTTGGGCGCGAAAATCAAAAATCGACAAATCGCTTTCGACAACTTTTTAAAGAAGCAAATATATTTGATTTATAAATACGTATTTTTGGTGAATGGGTTTTATCTCATATTTTACGATTACATAACTATTTAGTTATGTAATCGTAATATGTTAGATAAATCCCATTCACATGAAAAAATATTTGTTTGGTTGTCAAGTGTAATTTGTAAATAATACATTCGATTTTTCGTATATGTAAACGATTTTTTTGCATACAAGTGTATCCGAAGAGTCGCAACACTACGTGCAGTGACCTAACTACGTAACTTTGTAATGAGGTCAAGAATATAACTATTAGAAATTATTTACTGTGTAAATATGTGTTATTTTGCTTTGTTTGAAAGTTTTCAATTACATTTAGATATTAAGAATTGTACATTTTTAGATACAATAATGAAATCTTTCTAAATTCATGGTTTTATGAAAAAGGTTATCGAAACTGAATAATGTACGTATGAACAAAGTTGTTTCGGTTTGAAAAATATGAAACGTCAAACGGTACCTCTTAGATTTGATGGACTGTAGGTCTAGTTTTCTAATAAACTTTTTCGATTGAGTGAAATTACCGTAATTACAGTATTTTTAGATCTATCTAATGGCAAAGGCATTGGACTCGCAATCGTGAGGTCGCGAGTTCGATCCTACCCATTATACTACCGACGTGAATCCACTCTTAACACAAGCCATTGTGCTTAGCTGGAGGGGTTAACAGGATTACTAGTAATGCGGGATCCACAATCCCACATTGCTAGCTATCTTTAAAAAAAAATAACCTATGGCAAAATGAATTAATTTTATCCAAGACTTATTTTAGAATAATATGACCTTTGCTTGGTCTTAATCGGCAAAGATTTATGTAAACAATCGAATACTGTAAAATCAGTCTAAAATTATCTCTTGAATGATATCACTATCAACAAAGTAGGTTTAAATTAAAGTCTTGCGTCTATCTATTTAGTACACTAATTTATTTTACAGTAAACAACGGATTCAGATTCGGTTTCCACTATCACTTATCTTCTAGAAGATTTATATAAAAAACGGATATACTTAATATCTATGGAAAATGAAAATATTAGAAGCCAGGGCGGATTGCATTTAGATAATATGTAGCATTAGATCCGAATTAAAAACTTGTGTAGTAATTACAAATTATAAAATGCCTTTTGCAACATAATTAACCTACTTAGATAACATTGAAAAGAATGTAGGTACCTATATTAATTTTAAATTGCTCATTAACTATTGTATTAATGCCTAATTAGGGGATTTGGGTCAATAGATTCTAATTGTAAATTAATTATGAATTATAATTATTTTCCAATTATAGAAATAAGTCACGGATGAAAATGTGAAACACAGTAACTCAGTAGGTAACCTAAAAATAAATATGCCAACATTGCAAATTGTCTAAATATTGATATGGATTTGATTACCACACGGGACACTACAGTGTGTGATCTACAAATTGTTGTTCCGACTCTGGGTGTACTTTATGTTCAAGATAGTGTATGTTTGTATAGTCCCCTGCGACACAGGGACTATTCCTGAGTGCGAGAGTTGTTTGAAAAAAAAAAGACTTGCCTCATACAAACTCTCGCAGGATCGTCAATTCATTACTTTAAGTATTTCTTTTGATGATTATAATTAACACATTTATTTAGATATCATTGACGCATTATTGCCTGATTACTGAATTTTTTTTTCTCTGTAGTCATTATCCCAATTGTGGTAGAGGGGTCTTACTTTATAGGTACTGAATAAGTTTGTTAGGATTACATCCTTACCTACTATACAATATCAAAAGACTTACAATTATTTCAGTGTGTTTTACGCAGTTTTTACACGAAATATATTATAGCTTGGTTATATATTATTTTAAATAACCCAATGTGTATCATCAACATGTATCTATACATCAAATAACACATTGGGTTATCTATACTAATATTATAAAGCTAGAGAACTCACAAACAGACTTGTTTGTTTAGTTGAACCCAATAGTACCAGGAACTACTGGTTCGAATTTAAAAATGATTTACTGTTGGATAGCCCTATCATCGGGGAAGGCTACACGATCACGCTACTACCAATAGAGTAGCAATGAAAAATGTTGAAAACAGAGGAAATTGACTCAGATGAAGTTGCACGGGTCAGCTAGTAGTTATATAAAGGCGTCCACATTGCTATATCAATATGTTTACGAAAATCTTGAGCTTGATTGAGAAAATTTTGTTAAAATTGAGCCGGCTACAATTGAAAAGGCCTTTATTATTTATTTTATTCCTGCAAATTATGAGCACACAAGGTGCCCCCAAACGTGAACACCACATACTTGCTAACTCCTAATCCTCCTGGTCTGATCTGCCCATGATGGTGCAGCATACATACCAACGACTGCGATCCAAATCCAAAAGCCCTTGAAACCAAAGCCTTGCGGATTCTTTTCACAGGAAATAATATCTACCTCTACGGGAGTTCTTAAAACTCGAGATGTATCAAAACAAGGTATTAATACAATTTTATTTGAACCAGGCCGAACAAATCTTCAAGAAGATCTGTCCAGGCGAGGAGTTCCTGCCGCGAGCCCCCGACCCAGAGGAGATCGTGTTCGAGGATGACGTCACCCACGGACCAGAGTTCCAGCGCGAGCATGAGGAAGACGCCGAGGGCGACGCGCCCAAGTAGTCGCACGCGACTTGTCACTCCTCTGTCAGCACGTTTGAGCGAGAAACCGTGCTTCCAAGGCCTTAGACAATGTGGATTGACTTTTATACTGTAGAAATTTCAAATAAAGAACATAATCAAATATTGCTACATTGCACTCTATAAAGCTTTGTATCAAAATCCACGTTATCTCCTTGGTCTATGAGTATTTTGCTCTAGTTTCGAGTCAATATTCAATATTTCGATTATTTAAATAATTTTACACGCTTGAACGTGCTGAATTCAGCTAAGATGTAATCTCAGTAAGATTTATACGCTTTGGTCGCTTGACTTCGTGCATTCCGACTGGTGCGTTAGATTTGGCGAAACTAAGATACTGACACGGACAATTTGGAACTATTAATACGTACTTAAATAAGTAGGTACGTAATTCGAAATTAGAAACCTGCTAAGTCTGTTGCTTTGATAATGAATACCCGATATCATTATCCAATTGTGAGAATAATATTGAATGTTTTGTAATTATGATACAACTAGACTTGACAGGTTATATTTGTCTACGGGCTGTCAGGGTAGACTAATCAGCTGGGTTGTCTTGATCTATTCAGCAAGATCAACTTGTAGCAAGGAGGCTTTCAGTTATAGAGGTTCTACCATAGACCTAGTGAGAACCAGAGACCTACTCAGTGTAATACAAACTTGATATAATTATTAAGTATTGTAAGTTTTATTATCACGCGATTGCAGTGCTCTCTACAGAACAAACTATTTATTTGGCAGTTCTGACTATCAAGTTTGTTTTTTAAACCAAAGGAGTATTATTCGAAAAAATACATGAGAATAGTTATAGCGAACTAGGATGCAGTTTTAAAATGTTAAGAGTAACATTTTTGGACGCACCAGTCTAAATAGATGTAGTACATATAATTTTTATTAAGTTATTTAGCACTTTTATGATATTTATTGTCAAATTAAAATAATCATGCCTGTGCAGCTTGTGCATTTATAATCCATTAAATTGTGATTAGAATATGTTGTTTTCTTTATCACTTGCTTTATACCACCCCATCCATGCACTGAATATACAACATACAATGATACAACGGCTCAAATTCAAGGGTACCCATCATATTATTTTTTCGTTTCTTTATTTGTTAATGTAAATATATCAATTAAAAATAGTATGACTTAATATTCTTCCTTCTTGCGTAGTCAGATAAAAAGTTCTATGCAATAATAATGCTATCGAATTCTATACCAGAGGAGAAATTTAAGTTCAGTAAGCTCATCTGCCCTCTGCCCTGCGTCATGCCTCAACTCAACAACACGCACGATAAGACACCAGTCCCACCGCCGGCGATGAGCGTGTAGCGATCTTATCGCTATATTGTAAACGCCGTCCGTGTAAACAAAAAATATGCAACATAAAGCGAGTACGCGCTGGCAGTGTGCCAACTATTAATATCTGTATCTCTTGTTTACGCTGGATCTCCATAAGTACGGCTCTTGAGCGATAAAATCAATGGAACAAGTACCTTATCCCGTCTAGACGTCTCGTCTAACGACTGTATGAGTAATTGGACTGCTTTCCTTTTCTGAGTGTCCACCTAGTCAAAACAGCAACTCTTAACAAATGTCAAAACGCAGATTTTATATGGAGATCTCATAAAAATGCCGGACAATGACTTCTTTTTAAGGCTTCGTAGCCAAAATGGCAAAACGGAACGTATCCGTCCGTCCGTCCGCAGTCTAGCTCAAAAGACTGTTGGTGCTAGAAGGCTGTAATTCATGCAAATACACATTACTTACGCCTACAAAGTGAAAGAATAAAATCTTTATAACATTTAGTAGTAGTATATAGTTCTAGTTAAAGGAAAAATAACAGATAAGTAGGCTTTACAAGAGTTGATCAAATGAGAAGTAATTGATTTGTTTTTTTGTACAAATTCTATTGAAAATTATTATTAAGTAGGTATAACGTTGTAAGTATGAAACAAAAACAACAAAATCCACTTCTTAAGCCACATTATTCAGATGGGGGGGGGGGGGGGGGGATACGGAACTTCTAATTTAAAATCACGCGGAAGAAACCAAGGGAAACATGTATCTGTAATGTGTAATACTTTTTTTTTATTAACGTTCAAAGTATAGGTATTTATTTATTTTACGGTACCCCACGCTATGATCGGTAAGAGTGAAACAGGAATAATAGAAGAACGCTGGGTGGCTACGATACGATACTGTGGCCAAAAAAATAAAGTATAGGCATAGAATAATATTATGGTATTTGTGTACATATTCCTCCCCCGCCCTCTTCTCGGCGGTGGTGGTTGATGTACCGGTGTTGAATCTCTCCCCCCTCCAGTGATGCGTACAACTCACACTTGGCCAGTTGTGCTAATAGTTGTCCACCCATAACAAAGTTCTGGTACCGCGCCTGATTTTGTTGGTAATATTTTAAAACTATGATATCCCCTAAGATTTTATTGAAATCAAATAAAGATCAGCTTAAAAAAAAAAAAAAAAAACTGATGATGAATAACGTATTTATTTGGATAAGGGTTAATACCATGTTTATTAGAACACTTTCGCAAATAAATGCATTATTTTAGAACAAATTTAATTACCATATAAAAGGTAATAGTGGGTCAACCTTAAAAGATAGGCATTTGCTGTCGCGGACTTTGTTGTGTAACTTTAACCATTTACGCAGCGCACGCAACGGAAGCTCTCAAAAGGAATATTTTGCCCCCGTCTTTGCAAGCTGTTTTATTGCTGCTCCGCTCCTATTGATCATAACGTGATGTTATTTAGCCTATAACCTCCCTCGATACGTGGGCTATCCAATACAATAATAATATATAAATATAATATTTATCGATATCAAATATTTTTTCAATTCAACCAGTAGTTCCGCGATCAAACATCAATCATCGCGTTCAAACAAACAAACTCTTCTGCTTTATAATATCACTAGCGGCCCGCTCCGGCTACGCGCGGGTATAAAATATATGGATGTTATTATACATATAAACCTTCCTCTTCAATCACTCTATCTATTAAAAAAAACCGCATCAAAATCCCTTGCATAGTTTAAAAGATTTAAGCATACATAGGGACAGAGAAAGCGACTTTGTTTTATATAGTGAAGTATAGACAATGAATATAAAAAAAAATACCTACCACAAATATTTATCGGGACTTTATTGATAGTAGTTTAAATTGCTAGTTTTATTTATTAAATGATATCTAGCCTATTATGCCATGATAATGTAATTGGATACCTACACAATATACTTACTGCTGGGTAACATTTGACCACAGCATTATGTTGTAACATAGTATTACTTGACCACATCTTTTTGTTATATGTTGTATATTATAGTATTATTAGAAGCCACACTGGAGATTCCTTACTAACAGGATTAAATAAATCTTATTATCATGTCTATGTATACATATATTTTTAAAGATAACTATCATTGTTAACCCCATAAGCTAAGCTCACAATGGCTTGTGTTAGGAGGGAGTTCACGTCGGTAGTATAATGGGCAGGATTCAAACCTGCAACATCACGATTGCAAGTCCGAAGCCTGAACCATTAGGCTACCGCCATGCAAAAAGGTAGTAAGTTGGTAACCCCCCACAGCAATAGAGGGATGTTATAAGTTTAGTATTATAGTATATCTTTGGAAACTAGACCTACTCTAGAGGCATCAAAGCTCTTAAAAAGTTGAACTGATTAGAATGCTTTTTTTTTTATAAAAATTGTTTCAATTGGGGTGGTTTTATAATATCGATTTTATAATCTGCAGCTGTATTGGAGATAATCAATTTTTAATCTCCTGTTTAAGGGTATTTTTTAATATCAATATATTTGCTTGAAATAAAAATCAGTTAATATTTAGTTCACACATACTCTTATTGAAGTAAATCTCTTATCACAAAGCAACATCAAATTGCTTAACTCTTAAAACATTGAGAAAAATCATGATAAAATATTTTAATGGAATACTCTGTTGCAGTAGATAACATATTATTTAGAATATATTAATTTTAACACTAAATACATCCAACTTATAAAAATTATATGCCAAAAAAATAACTGTCATTTTTCTTACATTCATTTTACAGATATACATATAATTATACCTATTGGTTAAATTCCATGTCCGTAACATTTAATAACTCATTTCAAAATAACCTTTTCTCATATGAGAACAGGCTGTGAACATTGCCTTCTAGCTGTGCAGAATAAGTCCTCTTCATGAATCTCAGATCTCCAGAATAGCTCATATTTCTTAGAATACTCACTGAGCGGGCTCCAATATCTTGGCAACTATGTTGCATACCAGCTTGTAAGTATGGCAAAAAACGTAGTACTGAGCCTTTGTCCACAATACTTCCACTTACACCCTGCGCCACTCTGTGCTTGTCAGTTTCCTTATGGAAATATCTGCTCATTGCAGCTCCTTTACCATCCTTATTCTCCATAGCTTCTAAACTGCCCATTCCTCTGTATTTCTTCAACCTAACTCCATCAGAGAAAAAGTATTCACCTGGTGCCTCTGATGTTCCAGCAAGCAGTGATCCCATCATAACAGTGGAAGCTCCCAAAGCAAGGGACTTGACTATATGTCCAACACTTTGTATACCACCATCGGCTATAACAGGTACATTGAATTGTCGAGCATAGGATGAAACTTGATATACAGCAGTGGCCTGAGGGCATCCACAAGCCATTACTTCTTGCGTTATACAGATAGAACCACTGCCCATACCAACTCTAAGTGCATCTGCACCTGCATCAATGAGATTCTTTGCTTGCATCCTTGTCACAACATTACCTCCTACAACTTGGATATCAGGGTACATCTTTTTGATATACTTTATCATTTCAATTTGATATAACGAGTTGCCCTGTGATGAATCAAGAACAATCACATCTACTCCATTAGTGACCAGTAATTTAAGCCTTTCTCTGTCAGTGTCACGGGTACCAATAGCAGCTCCAACCAGCAGCTGTTTGTTAGAATCCTTAGATGCATTGGGGTAGCTGCGAGCCTTCTTTAAGTCAGTCCTTGCAATTAAAGCTACTAACTCACCTGCTCCATTAATTATTGGCAGTTTTCCTTTCTTGCTCTTCTCAAGAATGTAATTGGCATCTTGAAGAGTGACACCAGATTGTGCAGTTATCATGTCATCTATGGGTGTCATAACTTCCTTCAGGCTTAGCTGAGGATCACCCTCCCTGAAATCTATGTCTCTGGATGTCACTATTCCAATAAGACGCCCGCCCAACTTTCCATTTTCAGTGATGGGATAGCCAGTAAAACCATTCGTCCTCTTTGCTTCAATAACGTCAGCCACTGTATTATCCGGGCCCATGCACATAGGATCTCTTATAAATCCATGCTTATACTTCTTCACTTTGTGTACTTCATTGGCTTGGTACTCAGGAGTACAGTTATGGTGAATGATACCGATGCCACCGCATAAAGCCATCGCAATAGCCATGTCCGCTTCTGTCACAGTGTCCATAGGTGCGGCCACTAAAGGCTGTTTCAGGTTAATTTTCTTGGTGAGTGGTGATGTCAAATCAACTTCATCGGCAGTGAAATCTATGTATCCGGGTAGCAACAGAAAGTCGTTGTAGGTGAGGCCTTCCCTGTTCTCGAATATCTCTGCTGCGGAGAGTCCATCGCGCAGATCTCCTTCTGCCTTGGTATTCATATTTCTAACACGTGGAGCACTAATCAAGTGTTTAAGTTACCGGTGAAGATGTTACCGGTATAGGTGTTGGTCTCACGTATGGCGTCCTCGCACAAGAAACATGAACTTATATAGGTCGTAAATAAGCGTATAGAACATATAAATACACACGTGGTGTTGTATTCAGTCTCGAGATTGTATGTGGCGAACAATCCGCTTCAGTACTAATGAATCTAATAAGTCGACTTAAGCTTGGCTTATTAAACGGTATATTCTCAAAAATAGATGTTCGAAAAATAATTTTCTTTTACTTTACAAAAATAATATGTACCGGCTTCTCCACGTTTTAGTGAATGAAATGAATTGGATGGAGAACTGGAGAAAGGAGAAGTGACCATAGGTGCCATAGATACAAATCGGTCTATTGCTCGGTAAAATTGACACTGACATTTGTCAGGGCTGGAGTTGCCATACTTGTTGGCAAATACATGAAGGTGGGTAAATGGGGTTCTATTATTATTCTTAATTAAAAATCAATCTCATGAAATCTAGAATTCTCCAAAACTGTTTTTTTTTCACAATTAAAAAGTCATTTTTGCCGTCAAATGGTAAAAAATATTATAAAAGACACTCTTTGAGTTGAGTCGATTACACTGCTTGAAGATAGTTTAAAGGGGCGTCTAAACGGGCCATTTTTTACGGCTATTTGTGGCTGTGGCCGGCAACATGGTAGTACTCTCTAATAATGATATGATGGTTGCCGAAAATCGCTGAGCGATCGAGTTTCCGCAATGTTGCCCGGGCAATTTTGTTGTTGTTTAAGTCGCTCTTTATTTTATTGTTGCCGGGTTGTGTAGCCTGTTTAGGAGACTGAATCATGCGCTATATAATTGCAGACATATTGCCATTAATGGCCGAGCAATTGTTTGCAAATAGTGCCGACACAAATTGCCGTAAAAAATTGCCCGTTTAGACGCCCCTTAAGATTTGTTTTCATAGTGGAAAGCAATTAACAACTTATAGCCACGTTTTGTTGCGTCATAACATTTGTTTTTTTAATTTTGAGTTCTGTCGTTTTTTATTGAGAATTTCACGAACAATTCTAGCGGTAGCACGACAACTACCCGCCTCAAAAAAATTAGGTACTGATTAATTCTTATTTCTTGTAATTTTAATATATATTCAGGTTCAGAATTAAATTGACAAAATGTCTAATTTCTAAAACGTTCAAAAAATTGAGAATGGCCTACCTAACATATATCTTTAGAATCTAATAAACAGAATCTAGTATCTATTATAGGTACTTTACTAGCTGACCCGCGCAACTTTGTCTGCGTAAATTTTCCCCGTTTTTGCAACATTTCTTATTGCTGCTCCGCTCCTTATTTCTCCACTATTTAATGGATGTTATTATACATATAAACTTTCCTCTTCAATCACTATATCTATTAAAAAAAAAACCGCATCAAAATCCGTTGCGTAGTTTTAAAGATTTAAGCACACATAGGGTTAAAGGGACAGAGAAAGCGACTTTGTTTTATACTATGTAGTGATATTATAAAGCTGAAGAGTTTGTTTGTTTGAATGCGGTGATCTCAGGATCTACTGGTTTGAACTGAAAAAAAATTTTTGTGTCGAATAGCCCATTTATCGAGGAAGGTTATAGACTATTTATCACTACGCTATGATCAATGAAAAACGTTGCAAAAACGGGGAAAAAATATTCCTTTTGAGAGCTTCCGTTGCGTTCGCTGCGTAAATGGTTAAAGTTACATAACAACAATGTGTGAAGGATTTGTTCCTCTTAAAAAGTTTAAAAAAAAGTCCGCGACAGCAAATGCCTATCTTTTTAGGTTGACCCACTATTGCCTTTTTATGGTAACCAAATTTGTTCTAATATAATGCATTTATTAACGAAAGTGTTCTAATAAACACGGTACTATATATACTTATAGTCCTTATCCAAATAAATACGTTATTCATCATAAATATTTCATTTTGAGCAACTGCCTTTACTTCATTTGATTTCAATGAATATCTTTGGATATATTAGGTTTAAAAATATTACGCAACAAAATCGGGCGCGGATCAAGAACTTTGTTCAGGGGGGACAATTATTGGCTCAAATGGCCAATTGTGAGTTGTACTGGAGGGGGGCGGGCATTAGATTCAACATCGGTACATCAACCACCACCGCCAAGGGTAGGGCGGGGGAGGAATATGCTGCCACACAAATACCTATTTATTATTATTATAGGTAGATAAGCCTGTATCGTAGCCACCCAGTGTTCCTATAATATTCCTGTTTCACTCTTACCGATCATAGCGTGATGTACCCTAAAAAAGCCTATGTTATTCTTGTAACGCTTGTTAAAAAAAGTATTATCCATTACATACATAAAAACAATGCCTCTCCTTCTTCCGCGTCATTTTAAATTAGCATTGTAGGTACCAAATTTTATCAATTTTGTTCAATTTATTGTCCTCAAGTGGTTCGTGGCTAAAACACCATCCGCTACAAAGCCTAAAGCAAATCTTTTAAGGGGTGAAAGGGCACTCCAAACTAAACGCGGGCGAAGTCGCGGGCGGAAGTTAGTAAGTTATAAAGGTCATCGCTCACCGGGCCCAACCGGCACCCAACCAGCATCGCTTCGCCTCGAGCGGTTAGTATTCTTTGTATGGATTTGTATAGAATAACGTTCACTATTAACAACTCCGTAATGGCACCGGATCGCCTCACTCGCTAGTGAACCACTTTTTGACAACTTGCTGTTCACATATTTGCCGCGGGTTGACCGCTCGCCGGCAACGCGCGGTTTTAGAGCTGACCGTGCGCTGCTCGCGAGTGATTAGTGCCATAGAAAACCGAGAGTAAAGACAATTTCACTCTCTGTTTCAAATTGTTTTATTAACATTAATTATCATCTTTAATTCTCTTGGTTTAGTTACCGGCCTCGCGCCCCGCTTCCTATCACCATTTACTTCCTAAAACTTACTTGCATCTGCGCAACCACTTGACGCCAAGTTCAATCCAGCTGAGTTACGTTGATCCAACTGTATTTTCGAGAACAGGATAATCGAATTTATGAATTTGGGGCGGTTTTGGCCGAATCGCTACCAAATTGAGACAAAAAATTTGGTCGTGGGCTCTAGTACTAACAGTTCTAAATTATAATGTTCTCAATTTTTCAGTTGTTTGGAGTTTGGACATTCTGAACTCGAAGGTCGTAATCGTCTGGGCAGTACCTACTAGCATAATCTATCTTGTTATTTAAAAAATATATAACAGCCTACCTCCTTATCAAATTTCATCAAAACGGGCTCGGGAAATTGTATCAACCATCTAGAAACAAATAGTCAGACTTGTAGTAGGTAATTGTAAAGGGATTGTAAAAATTTTATTGTTTTGGAAATAGGTAACAACAAAATCTAAAGCTTCATTTGCAATTGCTGGTAGTGGTGTTGACGTTTCGATAATTAAAACATATTGATCATTAAACATAAATTCTGTTGCTAGTTGGATTTATTGAATTAGCTAGTGTGCATGAGTCATTAACTTTTGGAGCTGACACTTCTTTGTACTTTAGTACCTTATGAGCTGATCTATTTGGGTTACGGTGGGTACAGGAGGCGTACCACCATCTTTCGCTCCAAGCCAACCTCACCTGCACGCGGTACATCCTGCTATACAACGAACGTGGCTCTGGCGACCGACTGGTGGCGGTATAACCACCCCAATTCAAGGCGTAGCTAAAGTAACAGGTCAGTGACAACTTAAGGTGGAACTTGGAAAAATTAGGTGGCATGTCCTCGGGTTAAGTGAAGTCCGAAGAGAGGGGGAGGACACCATAACCCTCGAGTCGGGCCACCTTATGTATTTCCGCGAGGGAGACCAACAATCCGAAGTTGGTGTTGGGTTTCTGGTAAATAAGTCCCTTTCTGACAACGTTGTGGAAATGTCCAGCGAGTCGAACAGGGTAGCGTAAGGTAAGCTACCCTGACGGACATTTCCATTATCAAGGTCACCGAGAGGTATAGCCTCAAGGTGATGCAAGTGTACGCAAAGACCTTGGCACATCTAGACGACGAAGTGGAGGATATGTTCGATGACCTGATCCTGAAAATGAGGGTCCTAGAGTCACTCTAACACGCCACTACACCGAAGACCTGCCAGAAGTCAACATTAACGAAATCGTGCTGGCTCTTAAACAGCTGAAAAATGGAAAAGCCCCTGGAGATTATGGCGTTACAACAGAGCTGTTAAAGGCTGGAAGTAAAGCCGTACTGAGGGAGCTCCAAAAGCTCTTTAATGCTGTCCTGTTTGAAGAACAGAACTCTGGAGGCGTGGAATGGAAGTGTAGTCGTCTTGTTCAGTTGTTCTTCAAAAAGGGAGACAAGATCCGGCTGAAGAACTACCGACCTATTTCCCTTCTAAGACACGTCTATAAGTTGTTCTCAAGAGTCATCACGAACCACCTTGCGCGAATACTTGACGAATTCCAACCACCGGAACAGGCTGCAATCCAATCATCGAAGCAGATATGGCACCATAGACCACATCCACACAGTGCGGCATATACAAAAGACCCAGGAGTTTAATCAGCCCCTTTTTTAGCATTCGTGGACTATGAGAAAGCCTTTGACTCGATTGAAATCTCGTCCGTTCTGGAGTCCCTGCAGCGATGCCAAGTAGATTGGCGATATATCATATATATGAGATGTTTCTACGTAGCCGTAGTCCAAGTACATAATCAGCAAACAAAACCTATACTATTGCATCGAGTAGGTAAGGAGACGTTATTTCCCCGAAACTGTTCACAAATGCAATGGAGGTTATGTTCAAGACGCTGCACTGGAAAACTGAAGGAAACTGGCGGGGCATCAACATCAATGGTGAATACATCTCTCACTTAGTTTGCGATTTGCAGATGACATCGTCTAAACGCTGCAGGACCTACAACAAATGCTGAATGGCTGAATCCTGGCTGAATCCTCTGTACGCATCGGCCTACGGATGAACTTGGATAAACCAAGGTCATGTTCAATGAACATGTAATACCGGAACCGACAGCGGTGCATGGCGCCGTTCTCGAATTTGTTCAAAAATATGTGAACCTCGGGCAGTCATTGCAGTTAGGTAGAAACGACTTCGAGTATGAGGTGAACAGGAGAATTCGGTTGGGTTGGGCAGCGTTTGGGAAGTTACCTCAAGTCTTCTCATAGTCAATCCCACAATGCCTTAAGACTAAAGTCTTCAATCAGTGCGTCCTACCCGTCATGACATACGGAGCCGAAACGTGGACACTGTTACAGCTGGTCCACAAGTTCAAAGTAGCTCTGCGGGCTATGGAAAGGGCTATGCTCGGAGTTTCTCTTAGGGACAAAATCAGAATTGAGGTGATTCGGCAGAGAACCAAAGTTATCGACATAGCCCACCGGATTAGCAAGCTGAAGTGGCAGTGGGCTGGCCATATTAGCTGAAGAACCGACAACCGTTGGGGTAAACGAGTTCTTGAGTGGAGACTCCGTCTCGGCAAACGTAGTGTAGGACGCCTTCAGGCCAGGTGAAGTGATGATTTACGCAAAACGGCTGGCAGGAGCTGGATGCGAGAAGCCGAAGATTGAAGAAAGTGGCGTGCAATTGAAGAGGCCTATGTCAAGCAGTGGACTGCGATAGGCTGATGATGGGTACAGGAGACCGTGGCTAGACTTGAGTTTAAGGTAGAGCATTACCAATTTAAGTTAGGGCTGGGCTTCTTTTTCAACTTTTTTTACTATGACGCATTATATGTTAGTCATTTTTGTGCCACGCACGTTGTTGTTCTTCTAGTCTAGTGATAAGTTAACATATAATTTTTATTAGAAACTACGAGCACAAACAAAATAAAAATATATTGATTGGCTACTAATGAAAAGAATGCGATTGCTTTTTTGAGCATAGGGACTTTGTTTACATAGTCAATATGCGCACGTGACCGAGTTATGTCACTTACACAACTCTGTCACGTTGGTACAGAAAGGCAATCTACGTGCGTCGCGACACCTCTAGGCGATGCGACGCAAAGTTTGGCAATCCCTGAGCTAGGGCATTACCACACAATTTCCCTCTAGTCTAATTTAAGGTAAGACATTGCCCACGCGCCCTATATCTACAGGTACGGCCCTGGGTGGGTATTGAAATAAAAGAACAGATATTACCTGAACTGTATTATTTAACAAGAATTTTAAAACTTGAAGAAAATGTTAACAGGAGCTGCTTATTGCATTGACAATCAAATAATTTTCGAATTCACGCGCACGTAGGTATACGTATTTACTTATAGGTTCTTATTTTTACATATTCAGGTACGGTAGAGATTCTGTTTTTATAGGCATTTCTTGCCAATTACTTAATAATACAATAATTGCATTTGAAAGAAAAAAAATTAAGTTCAGATCCTAAAAATGCTTTCGTAACGAAGCAGTAACAAAAGCCATAATAGTTCTTAAGAACATGGCTAGATAGCGCTTGCGAGGGCCCTACTCGTGTGCAACAAGGGAAGAAAAATTTCAAGTTTATTGATATAGTTCAGGTTAGATGTCTAGGTTTCGGTTCCTGGGTCTGAACTTCAAATTTTTCCTTGTATTGACGTACTTTGTAGTATTCTTTTTAACAGCTTACGACGAACACACACTATTTTTTTTATAATCAATTACTAACAGTAAGTAGTTTAATGTTCGTCGTAACCGTCGTGACCTACTTACTTAGTATACAATTATTATTGACGATCAACGAAATTCCAACAACTTGATGCAAAACACAACACTACATTTAGCAGTGGCGTATCCAGGATTGTCGTTAGGGGCTTGAACCAGATAGGGCCGTTGTTGCACCACTGACACGAATCAAATAAGTGAATAGTGAATGATTTTGGAGGGGGCCTTGAGCCCCCTAACCCCCCGCTGGATCCGCCACTGACATTGAGTCCAAATTTTGCCGGAAAGTATTTTTTTTTGTGTTGGTACATTATTAGTGCTCTCACTAAACTGTACGGGCAGAATTTCGATATGATTTTTAATATAAAAGCTAATATAAGCTGTCCTTTCCATATTTTAAGCGACATCTGGTGAAGTACCTAATAGAATAATATTGTTTTTATTAAATATCGCATGATGCAATAAAAAAAACGCTTTGACACTTCTTTGAAGTATTTTTCGCTAATATTTTTTGTTGATGTTCATATTTTTTAAAATTGTCAATGGCAATAAGCTAATAGTAATGTTAATTGATATAAAGTATTATTATGTGAGTAAATTATTATAATAGAACTTAATTATAGCTTGGTCAACAAAAGAAAACGTAATTTAGTATGTATTTATTGATAAGATAGAGACACAATTCAGCAATGTCGAATATTAGAGCACACAAACATACATGTGGCAGTTAGGGTTGCCATAGGACATGTACATTATTTTTGGGTCTGCATACTGTTGAAGAAATATTTATGACCCAAACTTTCTCTCATTGTAATACATTTTATGTAAATGGATTTCATTGAATGGACCTTTTATTGTTTTTGCAGGTGTTTCAAAAGTATAGTTTAATCCATTGGCGGATGTAGGCAGCGGGAGAAGAGGGCATCAGCCTATGGGACTCCGACACTCCTCAAAAGGTATCGGAGTCCTCCCATATATGTGTTTCCTTTTAATAAAACCTCTCCTCTTCTTCCTTACTCTCCAAATCCTACATCCGCCAAAGATATAATCTACACAAAGTGAGTGTAGGCAACCCTAATGGCAGTGCAACGAATGTTACTTTAGATAAGGAATTTTATATTTATTTGTGCGTTCTGTTACATTTTATCAAGCGCCCTGATAAGACGTAATATTATTCTTTTCTTAACCAAGCTATTAAAATATTTCATGAAGTGATAGCATTTAAATATCTACCCGTACAAAACAACTTATTTTTAACATTTGGCTTTCATTACAAATCTTATAATAACACATGACTAAAACCAAAAATACAATAACACTTTGGACATAAACTTTAGTAATTTGTAACTAAAATATAAAGAAATAACTTAAGTATTTATATTTGAAATGTAAGTTACATTTATTATATAATATTATGTACAAACTTAAATGTTAGTAAGGCACAATTTTTTTGCTTAAATGTAACTGATTATTACAATTTTCTGTAATATAATGTAAGTACATTGTAACATTTATACTAGGTTGGTAAATAAGTTATGTATGTAGTTATTCTGTGGCCCGAACAATATTGAAATTTCATTTTTTTACCTTTAATTTATTATCTGACAAGTATTTTTTTATGCCTGTACAACTCTGCTATATATTTGGGACAAATACCATGGTTCGTATATTTTTGTTATACAAATCCGACTGAGACAGTCAACATGTTAAAATAAAGGTAAAATAATTTGCTTTATTAATAAATAGGTGTAATTATTTTTCTTTGCGACTTCGTGACGTCTAGTAACATTTCAAAGAAATTACAAAATAATTGCGAAATTATTTTTTAAAGTGAGACCTATATGTTTTGGAATATTAGTATTGATAATAAAGTGTTTTCAATGTATTTTATACACTCAATAATTGTACTTATCACATTTAAAAGCAAGTGCATAAGTGTAAATTTCACAAATCTTTTTACGATTTTAATTTATGAATACTCAAACAATACTCAAATTTGAGTCAACCCAAAAGAATTTCTGTCTCCTAGTATTCACCTAAATCGGTATCAATTACTTACCTATCGTTAACTGGCTGTTAAAATAGCTAACTCTAGTAACAAAACGAAACGAAAATATACTAAAGCTGCGCATGATGTGAAATATTTACCAACAAACCCAATTGTAGGGTTATCAAGTCACTGAAATTTTCGTACATTATTTCGTTTCGTTTCGGTGGGACAAGTGAATTAATAGCGTTTTAAATTTGAGTAACATTTGAGTATTCAGCTGTTAGACTTTATAATATTTAAACATACATTTTTAACTATACATCTATACATATAATAATAATTACATATATTTGCAATTCCAATTGGCTCAATTAATTTATAATGAAATGAAAAGTACTTCTCACCTCAATTTACATGATGCGTTAGCCCGCGATCCTTTAACAAAATAGGTTAGCACCATCTTACATAATTATATTGGCAGTTCCTGGTCATTAAATAGTCTTCCTAGTCACTAGGAAAATGCCCATAAACAGACTGGTCAGCTCACTGGGAATTGGGATTATGATCCGAACACTGGTGATTAGTAACAAAGCCAGTAACCGGTACTGGAAAAAATAACTTTATACTAGTAATTATTGGCACTTTAAGAGCCAATTATTGAGACTATATGAACCATTATTGGCACTTTAAGAGTAAATGTCCGCTGTTAGTTATTTATTGGTATAGTGTTGCTAATTATGAACACGAAGAGAATACTATTTTACTTTTTAATGCATATCGAACTAGTTAAATCAATGGTTATAATTATTATTGGAATAATTCGACGAAAGTCAACGATTGGGTGGTTTACCCTTTTAATAGGGCCGATGGGAAGGAAATTTCTAATAATATTATTACTGGTGATTAATAATGAATATAGTCATATCACTGGTAAAAAAATCCCCAATACTAGTATTGGTAGGCAAGGCAATTTTTAGTATTTGTACTAGAAAGAATATTGGGGATAACTGGGAACTGCCAAATTATAGTCACTCTAATCGAGTAGGTACTCGCTCGATACATTGATATAAATTCGGACACCATTTCTACTTCACTAATACACGAACGTTAACTCTGTATAATAATCGATAAACATCCGATGAACACATGAGCTAAGTCTACGTAGAGATTCGATCTCCGGCCCCCAAAGTCTATGAATATTTATTTTTAATTTAAATTTGATCTGCCGCGCTATTGACTGAAAGTTTTTATTCTCCTTTCGTCTTCTCTGATGGTGTGAAATTTGATTTGAATAGTCAATTACACTGTTAACAAACCCGAGTCTTGTATTTCAACTGCTTCATAATTTTGTCAGAATTGTCTCTTAAAAAGGAAGTTATGTTTTCATTTTTTTTTAATCTATGCATACAGGGTGATTTTTAATATACTAATAACCTCCCGCTCTTGGCTTCTTTACATTACACCAAATAACTTCGTAATCTAATATTTAAAAAAAAAAAAACCTACTTTTGCCACACAACCATTTACCACACATCTGAGAGTCCCCAGAGTTAAATCGATGTTTTTTTGTCAGGGCCTAAACCTCAAAATATACAGCGATAAATTTTACTCCAGTGAAATAGTCTATAGGTGGTTAAGGTATAACTCCAAAAACAAGGCAGGTGATTAATTAATATAATAAATATTTTCCAAAACTGATATTACAAAGTTATTTAGTGTTATGTAAAAAAGGCAAGTATATTACAAATCAACCTGTATGTGTATTTACGTATGATCCTCCACAGCAGCTTATCCACTCATCCCAAATGATAATACAAGTTTTCACAGCAATATGAGAATTGTATTATCATAATAGGATATGTTAACCCTATTCTGATGCGTTTGATATTGTAGACAAAAGACCCAAGTCTGTCAATGTAGTAAAGAAGCTTGCATGTTGATATTCACGGTCCTGCTATTTTTATAATAGAGCCGTTTAAATATTCAACATGACTAACTCGATAACAAATTTCTACATATCGTCGTTGGGCATGCCAAACCGCGAATATACAAATTAGCCGAAAATGGGCTCGGTTTTGTACACGCAACGACGATTTAATATTTGAAAGGAGCAGAGTGCACCTTCATAGTGGGCCAGTTAGTTTATCTGTACACGTTTATATCACAAAATACTGAGAGTACAGAACGCAAACCTCATAGTAAATGCTTTCGACGAATGTACACATATACATCGCAGGCGCGGATCATAAACTTTTTTCGGGGGGTGGGGTGGGTGGGGGGCAACGTGTGGCTCAACCGACCAAGTGTGAGTCGTTCGCATGAATTAATATCGGCACACCAGCCACCGCCGCCGGGGGAGGGGGGGGGGGTGTTCAATTGCCTGTCAAAACACGACAATAGATCTAAATTTCCCCCAAAAACGGTCTTTAAAGGTTCCGGGATTTCCGAGTACGTGAGCGATGTCTATGAGCTGTTTCAGACTAGCTTTTATGCGCGCGTATAAACTTGTTTTTGGAACCGCGTGCAGCGAGCAAATAGAACGAGCGTTGACGCGCTTAGGGGGCGCCCATTAATTACGTGAGGCGTTTAGAGGGAGAGGTCGAGCCGAATCTCACGTGGGGGTGAATGGGGGTCTAGTCAAATCTCACGTAATAATTTCAATTGACTAGAGCGGCAAAATTAAGACCCCCTTAGGCGCGCGGCGAAAATTTTGCCCGGAGCGGTCCTGCCCCTCCCCCTCGTTATGCGAGCGTTTTACACTTGACCAGTGATAATAAAATGTGAAATTACACTTTAGATTAGGTAGCCCCCTACCTTGATTGGGAGAAGCCAAATCTCGCGATATCTCACTAGAGGAAGGGGCAAAATCACCGCACGTAATTTAAGGACGCCCTCTTATAAGCTTGTATGAGCGTGTTGATACCAATTCGAATGAGCACGCAGGAAAATGCCTGTGTACGCGAGTCCGGTTTTCGAAGCGCGAAATGGAGCGCGCATGGAAGCGCGTATGCCAAAACGACCGCATACGCGCAGGAAAAACGCTAGTCTGAAACCGCCCTATATACTATAACCGATATGGATGTGAAATGTTTACTAATATCCCCCCCCCCCCCCTGTCAAAAGTGTCTAAGTTAGGGTTGTCATTTGTTTTATCAAAGTAGAAAATTTTTAGATGATCTATTCTGGGCAAATTTTAAGCTAATTATACGTATATTAGTTGTATTTCGGGACTTAATCGCGTGAATTATTTAAAGGTTGAAGCTTTTATTTATTTTTCGCGAATTGCAATTCGATCGAAACTTCGGGTAAATAAAAGGTACCTTTAAATAACTCTCGCGATTAAATCCCGAAAAATATCTAATATGTATTAAAATCGAGAAAGTTTAAAAACAATCATTACATGTAGTTTCTATCTTCAACATAAACAGTTGGTAACGTGAAATCATAAAACGGAAGAGCGACATATCGTTATTTTATATTTATTCTACAAAAATTGCAGTTACGTGACAACCCTACAATTTGTATCGTTTGTAAACATTCCACATGGTGCGCGGCTTTAGTATAGTGCATTCGCCAAAAGCGTTATATATGAAGACTGTATTCTGTAGTGTCCGGTATTGTGTTTATATGCTAACATTGTCACTGATGGTCGCGATGGGCGCGGGGCGCTTGGCGAGCGCGGGGGGCGCGGTGTGCGCGGGGTGCGCGGGGGGCGCGGGGTGCACGGGGCAGGGCGCGGGCGCGCGCGCGGCGGCGGGGCGGCGCACAGGTCGCAGGCTCGCACGCCCTTTGTCGAACACTATACAAACAAAAAAGTACAATTCAATATTTATTTATACCAATACTAACGGACTAAAACGTGTACGTATGTGTGTGTATTTGCCGTCGCAGAGTGGATCGAAATTCTTCGAGATTTAAATTTTTTTTTAGTAATCTCAGCAGATACCGTTTTGTCAAATCATAAATAATTCGCACTATAACCATCTGTGAGGACAAAACGGCCAACATTCCAGTTCCAGTTCCCGACCCATAATTTTTATCATAAAAAAAATGCCTTACGATCAATAGGTCTAAGTAGCAAAACGTCTAACTACTCTAAACGTCTAATTAGCAATACGTCCAACTCGCAAATCGCCTTTGTAGCAAAACGTCTAACTATTGAAATGTCTATGTAGCAAAACGTCTAATTAGCAAATCGTCTAAAAAAATACGAGTACAGTTGCAAACATATTTTATTTGAAAAAAATGCATAAGTAATTTTTTTTTAAACTGTTTATGAATTCAGGATCCGCTTAATATGTCCAACATTTTTCAAAAATTCCATCGGATTAATTTTTTTTCCTGTTAACTTTTTAGCTCTCTTTTGTATTTTTCATTGAATAACATATCAATTTTTTCCGTTTGTTGCCTTCAAACATAACATTTTTAAATTTGCGGTCTTGCCAACGGCTTCTTTCCTCAGAGCTTGAATGAAAAGCAGTAGGGTTGGTTTTGGTTTTATAAACGTATTTAACCGCCTATGCCAACCTTCTAGTGCATTGTTTGTTCGAAAGTTACTCGTATCAATGTATGAACAGCTAATTATATCTGCAAGAGATAGCAACCACTGTTTTTCAAAATAAGCTATAAAAGTCATCATGTCTTTGCTTTCTATGGCACTTTCAATAATGGCAGTCCAACATTCAGTAATATATTCTGAAGGTAGCAAAGGAATGTTGGAACACACTCTGATGGTTTCTCTACTCTCTCGGTTTTCTGTTAGACTCAATGCTGATGCTCTTTTCCAAACAGCTTTGTTGAAGTGATAGTAACAGCCGGCTATTTTTGAGTGTGGAAACTCATTTTTTATGGCATTAATGAGAGCTAATTCGTAGTCACACTTAATAGTTGTCATTTCTATTTGACAATGCTCTTTAATAAGCTGAAATAAGCGTTCATAAGTTGCCTGCTTTTTATCCGGAAGTAACGCATAAACTATACCCATTACACTAGTTGTATCATCACAACTATTTAAATCAATGTGTATAGATAATAATTCGTAAAATGGCTTAGGTACAGCCTTAAAAGTTGCATCAATAAAATATAACTTATTTTTCATTGTACTCATGCATTTTCTACTCACAGGTGTTGTAAATATTAATATTTTATTGTTCTCATACCCATCTTCACATACAAGGAATTCATCAGCCAAAATTTTAGGAATAATAATTTCGTTCAAGTTTTGGAACACAGTTTTAGGAACATTCAAAAAACTGCGCCGAGCTCTAAATAAAGTGTCTTTTTTTGAATTAAAATTTGGAACCTGATCAATTTTATCACTTTTTACAAATTCCTTTTCAAAAATTTTCTGAACTGGTTTCGCTTTATCACATACAATTTTTTTGCATTTATCCATCACTTGGTCAATTTCATTTTTTTCCAAATTAGCTTTGCAACTGTGTTCTTTCAACTGACGTAGTACTCTATCTTCATCTTTATTGATTGTGATAGAAGCACTACATTCATCGCGCTTAGCACACCTCCAAAGCGTTGACCCGCCTTTATTAGTCACATTCAAATTGAAACGATAACCATTCAACAGTAGCACTCGTTTTTTTTTTTGACTTGTTATAAAAACAAACTCTCGATTCGGGTTCATTTTAAGCTAGGTGATTCTAGTTCCTCAATCAGGAAATAAATAATTAAGTTTTTATGTATGTAATGTGGCGATTAATCATCAAAGAAAATTTTATCCTCATGACAACTACAATGTCATAATTAAAATAGGTAGGTACTCGTAAATGGCCAGTACTATTAAGAAGAATTTAAAATAAACCTATGAAACCTACTTGCCTATTTAAATCTGAAGAAAATATATTGGCGTAAAAACCTGTCTGGGGTCGTGGTCCACCTGCTTAGTCTACCTGGGTGAACCACGGGCACTTTTTCTTGCCCGTGGTCCACCTAAATGTTGAGTAATGTGCAAATCAAAAAGACTATGGGTCGTGGTCCACCTAAAAGTAATTCCGTGTGATTCCTATAATTGAAAAATGAATACGAAATAACAAATTAAACTGGAGAAAACAAATGAATGTCAAAAAAGCTTTACTGAAATAAATCATTAACTTAAGTAAAACAAAAATAATATTTAAGTTGGTAGGTACTTATAGAGAAATCAACGTAACTTTTCTTAAGTAAAACAAAAATAATATTTAAGTTGGTAGGTACTTATAGAGAAATCAACGTAACTTTTCCAAAGCGAATCCTACAGAAATTTCATTGTTTAACAATTGTAATTGTATTTCTAATATGTAGTCATCATTATTTATATATTTGGTTTTCCTTTTGTTGAAAGAACTAGATTCAAGATTCTTTAGTTCAGTTAGTAGGCGCAAAATGGTGTTACCGGTTTTCTTTATGTTTTTATTAAGTTTTGAATGAAAAGATTCTGTAACATTATTTGTGCGATGTCTTTCACCAAACACAGATAATATAGAAATAAAATTTTTAGACATCCAAAAACCGTCCAGGTATTTGAAAAAGTGTATCATTTTATGTTCATTACTACCTTCCGATTTTATGTAGTTTAAACCTTCAGCCATGTTTTCAACAGGCAAAAGCGGCAAAACTGCAGTCAGTCCTACCAGCCTTCTTTCCTTTTTTCCATTAAGTTTCAACTTTTTGGCCATTTTCCATATTGCTCTACTCCAGTGATAGAAACAACCTGTTAACTTTACATGTGGAAAAGCTTTCGAAATTGCATTTATAGCTCCTTTTTCGAAGTCACAATGGTATTGGACTGGTTTGAAGTTAGGTAGTTGTCGTTTAATGAGTTCGAAAACAATAGCATATGTATTTTGCTTTTTGTTTGGCATTAATGCATAAATTAATGGTGTTGTATTTGTTTTTGTGATGGTACTTCCCATATCGCCATGAATTATGTATAACTGACTAAATGGTTCAGGACAAGAACTAAATGTTGCATCACCAAAAAACTCTTTTATCTCTCCAATCTTTTTCCTATTTGCATTACTACAAAATAGTATTATGCGTGCACCTTCATAATAATAATCTGCTAGTATAAAATCTTGATATTTGAATGGCACAGCCACTTCTTCTAAACTATTGAAAACTGTTTTTCTAACTCCTAATGACTGATTTCTCAATTTATATAAATTATGTTGTACATTCGATAAAGAAGGAACGTTAGTTACTAAATCAAAACCCAATTTCTCAATTTTAGATCTTGCTTCCTTGTATAATTTAGGCACAGGATCTATTGAATTGACTACATTTTCTCTTAATTTTATTAACTCTTTGTCAACCACATTTTTCGCCAAATTTTGTGTACATATGTGGGGTTTTTGTTTCACGACGGTATTGTCCTGAAACAATTTAATAAAAATTAAATTATTTAACTACCTACCTCATTATTATTGTTTAATATTATTAACATTCAAACATCAGATGATAGGAGTAGGTTAATAATTAAATATAAAAGTCCGATAACTTGCAATTTAATGGTAACAAGGAAGGAAGGAAGGCTGGTATATCTACCATCAGCCCGGTAAGGCTGACTGCAGTTTTGCAGATTTTACTTCTGAACACGACTAAAAGTTTATAACCACATAAAATCATAGAGTAGTAATATTTTTTGTTAATAAAATAGATGATCTAAACTTTGTTACGAATAGTAAGTATTTACCTGCATGATAATATTTCCACTGCATTTATTTTTTTTGTATTGAGAACAACGCCATAGCACCATCCCGTTCTTAAAAGTTTTTATTTTATAAAACTGGAATGCCCCATACAATAGAACCGTGCCACCTTTTCGATTTAAAAAACATATTTCAGGATCTAAATCTTCATCACAATTTTGAAACATCATAATAATATATTTCTGTTAAATCCTTTACATAAATTATGTAATTAGGTAATAACAAATGGACAATAAAGTCACCGTTCAATCAAAGTAGGAAATGTCATCTTACCAAGGAGGATAATAATTCATCTATTAATACCACAATAAAGTTCAATAGGAAAGAGATTGCATTTTTTTTTCATAGGTGAACCACCGGCAAAAAATAATGCCCGTGGTCCACCTAGGTGAACTAAGGTAGACCACGGGCAAGAAAAAGTGCCCGTGGTTCACCCAGGTAGACTAAGCAGGTGGACCACGACCCATGACGGGTAAAAACAGATCTTAATATTTTTATACTCAAGTGTACAGGCGTTATGAGAATTAGACGATTTGCTAATTAGACGTTTTGCTACATAGACATTTCAATAGTTAGACGTTTTGCTACAAAGGCGATTTGCGAGTTGGACGTATTGCTAATTAGACGTTTAGAGTAGTTAGACGTTTTGCTACTTAGACCTATTGATCGTAAGGCAAAAAAATTATAACTTGGCGGTTTCAATTTCATTAAATTTTAATGACCTCGTCATGAAGATTTACACAAGCTATTTTAAGACTAAAAATGACACCCCACTGTGCGCCAGATCACTGCTACTATCAGACAATAGGTACCATTGATTGGTGGAACAATTGGCACCGAATTATTACAGACTAGCTGACCCGCGCAACTTCGTCTGCGTAAATTTTTCCCGTTTTTACACCATTTTTATTGCTGATCCGCTCCTATTGGTCGTAGCGTGTTGTTATATAGCCTTCCTCGGTAAATGGGCTATCTAAAAGTAACATAATTTTTCAATTCGGACTAGTAGTTCCTGTAATTATCGAGGTTCAAACAAACTCTTCAGCTTTATAATTTAAGTATAGATGTGCCATTAATACCCTTAATCCTAAATATACTGCATATGTATGTGTGTGTGTGTATGATCAGATAATATATAATAATATACCTTTACGGTTCTTAGCGTTGGCCGGAGCGGCCCGCTGTCAGTCGATCACATGTTTTATCTTCACGTAGAGCACACAAGAGAATAGGAAGCCGAATATTGGTATGACCGCCATGCCGACGCCCACCGCCGCGAGGATTATGAGGTGGTCTCGTATGTGGTTCGTGAAGTGACGGATGCATCCCTAGAAATAAACAGGTATGTTAATATTACTGTTGAAGTATATAAGTTTATATTATTAAGGTTGTTAAACTAATTGAATCAGGTGTCATTTAGTCAAAATCCATATAATTAGAGGGAGCCCATCACTCATCAGTCGCTGCCAAAAACTGCTGAGGATCGAAACACAAATCGAAGTTTTATTTATTTTAAAACTTCTTGCAAAAAGCGATCTTTATGCCATAGGAATTCTCTAACAGTCAACATAGAAATAAAAAGATCAAAGAAATAAGTAGTTTTTTTTTTAAATAATCGTATAATGAGTTTTTATTGTCAAGTTCTTTTCTCACGGATTTACTCTTGCGAACTTGGCATTAAATGTAGAATCATTCTATTCAAAATATTGTCTGACGTTGCATTTCAAACCTAAATGAATAAAGTATTTTGACTTTGACTTTAAGTATGGCAGGTGCATATTGTTAGGCAATATTTAATGTTTTCTTGTTTTTTTAATTTGTGAAAAAGAAATATTACAAATCAAGGATGGTGCCCCTGCCACTCGAGTTTGTGAGATTACCTGTCACTGATTTCGTTTGTTGCAGGTTAAACTTTTTTTTTACTTCGTTCTTTTTTTGTTTCGTTCGATACTATTTAGTTTTTCACAGATCGCGAGTGAGTGGTGAGTTTTCTTCGTAATAATAATTAATTTTTGTTGCTAATATTTTGTGTATGTTTCAAGGTTAAAAGTTTTTAATTTCCTTTCGTTTCTATCAAAATGCACTAACTAGCCGTAATCACGGATGGGCTTAAGTAAAGCTTATCCGATATCTCTATTCACGACAAAAACAGTAACACGTTAACCTACATATCGTGATCGTTTCATAATCACTACATATTATAAGTTTTATATGAAAAATTAACCGCCTTCAAGGTAAAAAAATCCAGCAACATCACCGAATACAAATTTCGCTGACTCACTCTTATGTTTTAGTCTATATCTCTGGTGTTTTATGAGCTAGGACAACTTTTTATACACTACAACATTCCCAGAAAAATATATAACAGTGAAAACCGCATCAAAATCTGTTCACTAGTTTCAGAGAAAATCGCGAACTTACATACATACGGGGTCAAACAGAGAACCACCTTTTTTGAAGGCGGTTAATAAAAAAAAGTTCTTTGCGGGGTCTGTCAGTCTAAAAACTACAGTACGGATTATAGGATATAGGTATAAAGTACCGAATGACAGTAAAAGTAATTTATACCTATCTTTAGTAATTAATAAATGCATATTGTGTACAGATTTAGATAGAGGATTTCTTGAAACGGGTTGCTAGTGAAACATATCAAAATATAAGCCAAGTTACGCACAATAGTCACGGGCCTAGGGCGCTAAATTTTATGGACAGCAATTAGGCCAATATGGAATGCCAAAAAAAGTAAAATAAACTGGTAAAATTGAGAGCACGTGGGGCTACCGTCCCCCCGAAGTGGTATCGAGTGAAATGATTGTGCACCCCCCGCCCATAACAGAACCCCTTTCTGTCCCCCTGCCCCTTTAAATCGCAAATATCGCAAGTATGCAATACTACAGATCCGCTTCAGATTTACGCCAATAACTCAACAACGGGCGGATTCGATTTTCATGATCTTTGATTTGTTTGATTAATCTCCGTCCTGAATAGACGAATAACTATTGAAAGTTTGGAAAAATCACATAAAAAGAACAACAAAGCGGTACGAAGTTCGCCGGGATAGCTACATAAAATTACTCACATTATAGTATATATTAGAAGGGTGATCCCTACCGCCACAGCGGTTGGTGACGGTCTTGCAACAAGAGTCGGGCACCAACAGTCTTGGGTCATGCTCGTGCCAAGGACTTTTCCGCCAATCCTGGTAGCGAACTGCGCCGCAACATTTGAACTGGAAATATAGGTGAAGGAAAAATGGAAAATTGCTCTCGATATTTAACAGATACTGCAAAATTGCTCTAAGGCTCAATTCACACCAGAATGGAAGCGGCAAGTAAGCAGATAAAGTTTTAAATTCTTTCACGCTGAAAGTGCTCGCGGGGCCGTTGCCATTCCGGTATGAATAGGGACTAAGAATAACGAGAGGAATGCAAAATTATAGTAGTAGCGTTAATCCGATAAACGTTTTGCAAGGCAGTGTCGGTTTATAGAGTTTGTCGTATTACAGCATAGCTTACACCGACCCTTAGTATTCCGGAACTTTTGGGAACAAGCATCTTGTAATCCAACAAATCACTTAGAAAAAAAAACAGGGTTATCAAGAAATTAGTGTCATTATTGCTATATAGCACTTACAAAAAATATTGTATCGAAACATATGAGTATTTATGTTTGCATTAACGAAAATATGACTGTCTCGCTTATCGGATTATAAGGTTCTTTTTATATGTTCCGGTTTCAAAATGACGCCGGGTACCCGAAATGTATGGCGACTAGACCGGACGGACGCCGGAACATGTGAAAGCTACTGTACATCGCCACCCGGCGCGAAGTGTATATGGATTGAAATCCGGCGCCGGATTAAAACCGGAACGTGTGATAAGGAACTCATGGTGAGTTTCTCCGATTCGTTCCTATCTTTTTGGGCTATCTAATAGCCATACATTGCATGATACAACATTCCAACTAATCACAATAAAAACAAACATGCACCGATACTGTTTTTCACAAAGTACTTAGCGAACTAATAACAATAACAACTTAACTTAAAAAATTAATCTTTCTTATTATATCTTGATAAGAATGTTTTCTATAACAACAACGGATAAGATACTCGTTATTATTTGTTTAGGTACATAATCCACCCCATACTTCAATATTTTTATAAGACCGACTCGAAAATAGGAGTATATGTTTTTCAGCGTTATGTATGAGTCTGTGATTTTCTTTATTCCACCATAATTTCTAAACACTTGAAAAGATTTAATTGATCAGGTACGGTCGGAATCATAGAATGAGTATGGATAACAAAATAAATACCATGTTGATATGATTTCTAATATGTATCATTACATTTAGAGCTAATTTGTGTTAGATTTTAGCGTTCCTAAACCCTGAGCCTATTATTACGACTCCGCTATCTGTCTGTCATCAGGCTGTATCTCATGAACTGTGATAGCTAAATAGTTGAAATTTTCACAGATGATGTATCTCTATTGAAGTGGGGCCCCATACAACAATCATGTTTTTTTTTTTGCACGACATTTTAATATAGTGATACGGAACCCTTCGTGCGCGAATCTGACTAGCTCTAGGCCGGTTTCTTTATTTGTAGCCCAAATGGCCTGATGAAATTTATCTTAAGAGGTTTCGTTACATTCGTCTCAGTTGTGAGAGTGACATTGGGTACATCAAAATTTAAAAAAAATAAAATGTCGGCGTTATTAATGTTAAGCTGTCGGTCTTTTTGTTTTGTAATAATTTTAATTATGTTTTTGTTAAAATAATGTCTTACTTCTGTCTGCATACGATCCACAGCGTCAGTGATGGTGGTATCCAGCGCGTAGTTGGATAAGAAGGTGTTGTTCAGCTCCGCGGCCAACTCGTCCTCTACGGCCACTTCATAGTAGTAGGCCAGCCCGCCCGCACCGATCTCCAAGATGAATGTTATCAGAAGGAAGTATGTGTACTAGAAATAAAAAAAAATTGTCAGGAAATTATTCTTAACCTAATTAGGAATTCAGATTTGGGAACCTGTGTATCTGTGAATAATGTTCTGCTAATGTACAAAGCGCACGCGTTCTTATTTTTTCCGTGCAGAAAAAACCTAACCTAACCCGGACGTATGTGCTAGTCTTACGGAATTCCGAATCTGATTTCCTGATCAGAAATCCGAATCATGAAACCAAGCGGCCTTCTGTGGCCAGTCTTAATAAACTAGCAGCTTGAAAAAGCTTGTTTATAGAGTAGAAATTACAGTGATTAAATATATTAAAGAAAATAGATTTTAAACTGAAAACTTTAGTGACAATATTGAGGTCATGCTCGGGACATAAAAAGTTTACATTATTTTGATACATTGTAAAGTATTTTACGTTTTTTCAAGCTAGTAAAAGGGTATTATTGTAGTGAATGTGTTGTATGTAGTCAAGTTAGATAGAGATGATAGCGTAAGAGAATAAGAGGGAGAGAGGGGGGGGGGGAATAAAAATAACACAATCTCCACTCACACATAGCAAACTGGTTCTATTCTCAGTCTTAAGCCCGCAGCAACCGAGCGCACACAGCGGCACGCCCATGGCGCCCGCGATGATCAGCAAGTACGCTATGGCAGGGTACGTCATTGTTGGCAGTAGGGAGACGTAGCGATGTCGGTATGACACCGTCCATGCACCCACTCCGAGTACGCCGGCGCCTGCAACCTGAATACACAGACCTTTCAATTCAGAAAGTTCAATTCGGGGTACCTACCTACTTACTGCACGAGCAAGAGTGCCTGTTACAATCAGCTAACAAAAGTCATTTGGTTTAAACCATGGTATTTCATTTTTTATAACTCTTCGGAACCTAATACTAATTTCAAATCTGAAGTTCAGTGTTTCGTGCAAGGAGATATTTGTTTAGTTGTAAAGTCCGTTAAAATATTTGTAAACGTTATGCAGCTTATATAGCTGCCTGTACATAACATCTTCATCAATATGTGATAAATAGCTATTTAAAGTTTACAAAGTATTTGTATCCACAGAACATCTATACAAATAAATAAAATTGAAGTGTCTGTTTGTAATGTCAAAATATCGGCTGTTTACTAAATGCATAAGAAAATATATATGATACATATAACAACAAGTGTTTTTTTATTTTTTTTCCTAAACAGGTTATATCATCAATAATCTAAAATCGCTAACGTCTATAGGGAGTGAGCAGCGCTGCGTCATCATGCGAATGAAGTCGCGGGCACAGCTAGAAAAACGAATAAGCGACATACAGTACGATCAACGTAACTAGGCCGTTCTGAAGTTAGCCAACAGTGAAGTTCGCGCAGGTACAGTCGCTAAGAAAATAATAAACACGGAGCACGTTTATTTTATAATATATTGTTTTCTTTTTTTTTACTTTTGTTATTTATACACAATATGTATACAACGGGTCTATTGAAATTGTTTAATATATTATCTAAATAATCGTGTGAATCATTTATGGGTAAAGAGGTACCTTATTTATTATCCGACGTTTAGACCGTATTGCAACGATCGAACAATCGTGGTCACGGGTAGACAGATGCAGCTCAGAGTCGCCCTCGGTATGAACTTATATAATGTCACGTATATAATGTAAGCGTTTTCATGGTGACCACCTGCTTTTCTGTTTCATGAAAATTGTGTATGCAGCGCTTGATCACACCTTGGTCAAAATTATCCAGTCCCGTGATTGGTCCCCTGATTCTTGATTTCCCAGGCGTGCGAAAAATAGGAAGCCATTCATTAGATTTTCCTTCGGATAAAATCAGACGCACCGTCCTCTCGGATGTCCCGGTAGCCTTAGCTACTCTGCGCTGTACGGCGTTTATATCTGTGACACCTTCATCCTTTTCCTTCTTCTTATATTGAGCAACGTTAAATATAATTTTCCGTGCCTGTCGACGAAGGACGGTATTCCTTCTCGGCATGTTTAAATTTGTTCAAAAAGAACAAACAATAACAGCAAACAAAAACATTAATAAACTTATCAAGAATTAGTAACGAAAATAATAACAACTTTGTAACCGACTATACGGAGAGAAAGAGAGCAACGCGAACAACCAATGAGAGCCGACGAGTAACTGAGAGAGCGATAGCGTGCATCATCGCTAGAGATGCGCCTTTTCTATTCGCTTCGAAAGTTATAAACTTCATTTATGAAACAATTGTTCTATTTAAATCGATTAAAAATTAAAGGTAAAATTGTTTGTTCATTTTATATTGGTCATATTCAAATTAAATCGTAAAGTACTAACATTCTTTTGAATATAAAAGCCTAAGATATTTATCTTTCGATAAATACAAAGTAAAATGTGTATATTTATATAAATACACAACTATTTTAATAAAATGAAGCCAACGTACTCTGCGTGACAGACGCGGGGTAACAGCCATTTTTGTATGGAATTTTGTAGATAAAATGGGTAATTTCTATATTGGCTTATATTTCAAATATGTATTTCTTAGAAAGATGCGTATTTTTTGTGTTGTAATAGGTATTTAGTTATGTTTGTAAAGAACCACAATAAAAAAGTACCTTAAGATACTATGTTTGATAATCTATAGTATAGCAATAAATTAAAGACAATAAATCAATTTAAGCTACTTTTTATACCATTACTAATTAAATATAAAAGAGTGATACGAATATAATTAATTATGAAAGTAATCGATAATCGAGTAATAACGTAAATGAAAAAGTGCACAACAAATATGTGCACCCTCATCTCTAGCTTAGTTACCGCCCGCGCACGCCGCAGTTTTGTCCCTAAAAAGCGCATCTGCGCAGCCTGTTGCGACTTACTTCAGTCCGGCCAAGATACGTTGATCGTACTGTAGGTATCACCTTTATATACAACTAGCTGACCCACGCAACGTCGTCTGCGTCCGTCTTATCTCGTAATTTTAAAACATAACTAAGGCCTGTCCCATACCTATCAAATAAGTATACAAAAAAATAATTATAAATTCGGTCGAGATGTTTCGGAGGACTTCAATCAAAAATAAATATAAAAATGAATCCCTATTTCCCTTTGTCACAAGATAACTAGAGAACTTTACCGAGTTCTTTTTTTTTTAGTTTTCTACTTGGGAGAAGGTTCTTACGTAAAAAAAAAATAAGATAATTACGAAAAAAAAAAACGGGGCGGAACGAAGTTCGCCGGAAAAGCTAGTCTAGTAATAATAATACTTCTAGTAGGTATTATCTTAATAGAATTGTCTACCATTGTTTACGATATTTCATTAGAGGAAGGAAGGAAGAGGAATGTATGGGAAATTCCAAATTAAAACAAACGAAAATATAAAATAATATAAAAATATCCACCAGAGTTTCGGAGCCTAATTACATTAAATAGCGATAGTGAAGTCTAGTGATAAGGACTTATCTTAGATAACAATTATTTCGTGATAATCTTGACTTTTCAGGAATCCTGCCAATCAAGATAGTCGTCGGCCCTTCTGCTGTTTGTATTATTAACTTCCTAATGAACCCTGCCAATCTTACTGGCAGAAATGATCCTAACTATTAAAAAATAATAATGTATAAATAATAATAAATAATGTAATAATGTATAAATGTGAAAGTAACTGTCTGTCTGTTTCCCGTTGGGAAAGCGTTCCCGTAGGAATATGTACAGGAATAAAAAGTAGCCCATGTCACCCGGGGATAGTGTACATATAAAAATACAAATCTTTCCTTTTTATAATTTTAGTAAGTATAGATTTGTATGGAAATCGATTGAGTCCCGGTAAAGGAAAAATAATAGTTTTTATCGCGATAACCGACATCTACGTGGGCGAAGCCGCAGACGAAACCTAGTAATGCTAACTTTTTAAGAAAAATGAACACCCTTAAAGGAAAAATAAAATCAAGCACATCACCGAATGCAATTTCGCTGAGTCACTCCAATGTTTTGGTTTATATCTATCTATCTCTGGTGTTATATAAGCTAGGACAACATTTTATACACTAAAACCGTCCCAGAAAAATAAGCCGTAGAATAGCGAAAACTTCATCTAAATCGAATTACTAGCTTTAATTAGGGTCGAACAGAGAACCACCTTTTTTGAAAGCGGTTTATTATATTAAACAAATTATTTTGGACATCATAGGCCTATAGAAATAAAAGAAATGGCTTCACTAAAGTCTTTTTAACTCCCGACTCAAAAAGAGTGGTGCTAAAAAATTGAAGCTTCTATAAGTGCCTCAACTTTTTAAAATTCGATCCAGCAGTTCCTGAGATTCTCGCGTTCAATCAAACAAACTCTTCAGGTTTATAATATTAGTATAATAATAATAATATCTTAGGACAACTCACACAACGCTATCTGATACCAAACTAAGCAAAGCTAGTACTATGGAAACCAGACAACTGATAAACGTACTTATATATTTCTAAATACATACATATTATAGATAAATAACACCCAGACTCAGAATAAATCATCGTTGCTCATCACACAAAGTTTTATCCTGGGAGGGGATCGAACCCACGACCTCTTGCGTAGCAGTCGGATACGCTCCCACCGCGAAACAGAGACAGTCAAAGTATAGATAAGTTTATTTAAATTTCATAACAGTCTCAGATATTTCATCAAATCTGTACAACCGTTTAAACTTGACAGGGCTTTTTTTGCATCTGTACATATGCAAGCTAGATGCATTACTGCAGTACCTTGTCACTGCCCCTAATGCTAAATTTGAGTGAGAAAGCATTTTTACTGGTTTCATAATAATTCACTATGAAATTAAATCCTCAAATTTGTATTGTACACAATTTGAGTGCGCTCATTAAACGACTGACCATTTGACCATGAACGTATTATCACAGAATACATAGGTACACAAGGTCGGCTCACAGGTCAATAACAAATCTACGCAAACAGACGCGCTCGTACGGACGATCTCAACTTGTAGTTTCGGTTGATGGTGGGTTCACATGCTCGCGTTCAAAGCGACATTCAACGGGCACGAACACGAGCAATTTATATAATTTGCATTTTTTTTAAGAACATATTTGTACGCCTTACATAGGCGAAACGTAGTGAGACGATTGTAATTTTAATGTTATAATACATGTACCTATGTTCCACAAATAAATTTATTTGATTTGTTTTGATTTGAGCGCTAGCGTTGGAATGCTTGCTTGTACCAGCGATTCGCGTCGGGCTGTGCTGCTTGCCAGGCAGCGTGCTAAGCGCATCGTAAGATTTGACTGAGATGTGTGTACGTGCGCGTCTATGAGCCTGTTTTCGCTCGTTGTAGGGTGTCGGCCTTCTGTACCAATGTATTTTGTGGTATTATGATGCCAGGCTACGTAGGCAGGCCTACGCACTTGATAATCCATTTAAGTTTCTACAAGATAAGGTAATTCGAGACGGTTCTAGGTTAACGTATGCTGGCCCACAAGTGTAATAACTGTTTTTCGGTTATGTAGACCAATCTCACCAAAAGATTAGCCAACTACGCAGAAGATATGATAGCACGGGTGTGTGTGCAAACACAAGTGCACTATGAGCCTGGAGTCATCGGACTATGAGCCTGGGAGAGAGAGCTCTCCCAGGCTCATAGTCCGATGAGACGGAAATAGACATGAACGAAGAGAGATACGGTCAAGATCTACGGCTTATTCAAGATTCAAGGCACAGAGGAGTGTGATACTTTAAACGAAACGGTCACCCATTTATGAGTGACCGTTTTCGTAAAATATTACACCCAGTGACTGACAGCCACTGAGTCACAGACCTCTACCGACAGTTAGGTATAGTAGGTACATGACCTTTGATCCTTTGAACGAATAGACCTATATTACGAGTTTATTAAGGTTTTGTGTGGCGAGATTAGGTTTTCGTCGTCCTTAATACAACGTAGAAATTAATCCCTGTCCGACCCGAATTATAGAGTAGGTATTCTAGTAACAATGTTAAAAAATATACCTATAATCCGTCAAAACGATTTTTTTATTTTATTACCCAATTATGTCAAAATGTGTAAATTTTCAAGATTTTTTATTAACATTGTTTGTCTAAAGCCTCTTGTAAAGAGGCTTTAGATCAAAACAATCTTTTCCGCCTCCACATGCTTTTCCACATAACTTTAATGAAGAAAAAAAAATGCGGCTTATTTTTTTTCGTCATTAAATTTAAAAAATACGAAAATCGAATGGGAACGTGATACCTAATACTTTAATGGATCGGACAGGGATTAAATATACATGTTGTATACTTCAAAATAAATTGTCCATTAGGGAAGAACCTAAAACTCACCCACCCTTGAAGTAGAAAAAGTTTCTATAAATATCCCACTTGCCCCTCAGCTTATTTTATCACGTTTCAGACGACGAGTGTAAAATATGACACACACAATATAAGTGTAAAGGAGGGTGGGGGAAATACACATTGAGCTTAAAATACCGAGAGTACCTACAGAAGGTACGGGGGCGTCCATTAATTACGTGAGGTGTGGGAAAGGGGTCTCGGCAAGTATCGCGTAATTTTTGATTCTCCCTTCACACTCTATATAATAAATTAGCAGAAGTTTTAAAAGCATTCAAACTGTCGAGCTACTATTCAATTTTGAAATGGAATGAAATAAAATGTTCTCAAAACGTCTGCTAATTTATTTGTTTGTTGTGAATAAGGGGGTTATTGTGTAAATTCAATTATTTTTATCATAACTTTTTACCGGTTTTCACATTCATTACTCCCTTAAATGCGAGCGACTCACACTTGATCAGCAGACATTGAGGGTGGTTTCAGACTAGCGTTTTTTTCTGCGAGTTTTTGGGGTCCTGTACTTCAAAAGAAAAAAACGGAACCCTTATAGGATCACTCTCGTGTTTCTGTCTGTTCGTCTGTCACAACCAATTTGCACCGAATCTACTGGACCAATTAAGTTCAAATTTGGTACACATATGTGTTTCTGTGACCCAAACACGGACGCATAACGTAAATAAAAGAATTTGGAAATTGAGAGCCATTTTTGGGGGTCAATTGAGAAATTTAAAAAATAGTTTCGCTAACAGTATCGTGTTACATATCAAATGTTAATTATATTAGACATCCTTACTTAAGGATGTCTAATATATTTTTATTATAAGTTTAAAAGTTATTCAAGGAAAAACATGAAAATAGACCGTCTCCGTCCCTTATCTCCGAAGCTACTAAGCCTAATATTTTAGAAAAAATACAAAGATAGTTCTTAGCCTATAGATTACAGGAAATCTGAATTTGAAACATGGGGTCATTTTTGGGGGGTCAGGAAAGTGAAATCTAACTGAAAATCATATTTGTTTGAAATTGTAAAAATCATACATACGGTCATACATGACGAATTTAATTATTTTTTAAATAATTTGTTATTTGCGACTCAATAGAGAAATTTAGCAACTAAGTTTTTTTAATTACTAACAATGTGGGTCGCACATTACCGTGGCCCGAAATGCTTCGAGTTACCACGGTCGGTGAGTTGCTCTTTTGCAACTTGGTTAATACAGTGCCGTGTGTCTAGACAGACTTCCGTGTTGATCGAACTATTTACATATTTATAAGTTAGTACGAAACCCTCCGCCGGGGGTCAAGCCAAATCTCACAATATCTCACTGAAGACAAAAAACTGTTAAAATCACCTCACATAATTTATGGACGCCCCCTGTACCTTAACACGTACATCGCACGAGCAATGCACTGACAGAAATCATTTAAAGACAAGAAATTACAGACCACTTTCTTCGATGTCTACGAGTACGTGCTAAAGCGAGATACGTATGAAGGCTATCTTAAAGGCTTCTATATTTCTGGTATTTTGTGTGTGAAATCAATCTATACTAATGTTATAAAGCTGTAGAGTTTGTTTGTTTGGAAGCGGTAATCTCAGGAACCGCTGGTCCGAATTGAAAAATTCTTCAAACATCACGCTACGACCAATAGGAGCGGAGCAGCAATGAGAAATGTTGCAAAAACGGGGAAAATTTATGCAGACGAAGTTGCGCGGGACAGCTAATAATAGATGAACGACGGCTTCCACGCCTATGGTCGGAAGTCAGTTTTTAGGTAAAATTACACTTTTGCTACGATAGAACAACATTCTACTATACTACATAATGATTCATCAAATCAGAATATAATTATCTATACTAATATTATAAAACTGAAGAGTTTGTTTGTTTGAATGCGGCAATCTCAGGAACTACTGGTCCGGAGATAAAAATTATTTTTCTGTTGGCAGCCCATTTAGCGAGGAAGTCTATAGGCTATATAACATCACGCTACGAGCAATAGGAGCGGAGCAGTAATAAAAAAATGTTGTATAAACGGAGAAAATGATAGAATACGAAGTTGCGCGGGACAGCTACTCTTCTATAAAGTAATTTAAGATTTTGCAGTGCTAATAGTCTTAATCTTAACGTTTGGACGGTCCTTGAAAAATTGTTTTTTTTTCAGTTACGACCATATGAATAGGAGCCTTCGAATGTTAGCAGTATGCGTTTAAAACTTACCAAAAACACAACATTGAATATATGCAGGACACACTTGAGGAAGTTGACGCTACAGCAGTCGGCATCTCTTGATTTGCGTGGCTTCACTTTTTTCTTTTTAGCGAGCAAAGCACTGCCATCTTTCTTTTTCTCTTCTGCCATTGTTTCACAACAAACAGTCACTCGAAACTCGAAATTTTCACCTTCGTTCCACAATGCTCATTGTACCCTGAAAAATAAAAAATAAATTGGTAAATTTCCAAAAAGTTTAAGTGAAAACATCAATTTAGATACAAGTACTTACAGAAATCAAAATAATTTTACGGATCCAGGTGACAATAGAAAAAAAAACATAACATTACACTGTTTATTTAATTGTAATTATGTCTAAAATTAGCTTATAAAAGTGGAATATAGTACAACACTTACACTAAATTATACAACAAAATGTATCAAAAAAATTGATCCACAGTTAGTAAATTTATTAAAATAAAACTATGTGTACATAATAAAAACATTGTATCATGAAGACCTTGTAAGAGTGCAAAAAATATATACATATACAGTATTTTCTTTAAGCAAAGGAGAGCCTTGCGTATGACGATTATTTCACGTACTGTAGATTCAAGAATGTTACCGTAAACATATAATTTTTCACGCGTTATAGATCGTCAGCTACTGCGCGTGAAATAGTCGTCTTTTACATGAGCTAATATTGTACCTATTTTAATTAATATAGTTTACATTCAGTCCTTATTTTCATCACAATGTAAATTCATTCAATGCAACCTTATAAATACTGCCTTTTATCCTTTGGATTTTATAAATATAACAGAATTATTGTAAATAAACATCATTAATTTAGATTATTTAGACAAAGACAAGTAAATAAAGTAAAAAAATATATTTTCAATTAAAATTTAGTTGATTCCTAAACAAATTTGGTAAAAATTAATATTCAATGATAGATTTTGTCGAAATTGAAATTGAAAACTAAATTAAATGCACATATTACATAAAATATATTTTGTTACTACTGTACAAAGGTACTGGTTATTTTTGCAACTATTATTGTCAATGGAGAGCAGAATTCACAACTGTACCCACTGTTAGAGATGTCTTGGCAACATGTAACACTAAATAAAAAAATAATCAAGTAGTTCTGTGATGGATCTAGTTTATAGCTATTTCAATATCAAGTCCACTGTTCCATAGTCCTTTATTCATCATAGTATCTTAGCGTAGTTTCTAATTTTTCAACAATCTTTTTGTAGAAGTGCACTTGTTGCCTCAAAAACTTTTGCATAGTCGCATTCAGATCCTTAGTTCTTTCAGATTTGAAGTGGTTTATTTCGGCAAGAAGTGCATAAGATATAACGTCGGTCCTACGCAGTACTTCATTCAGTTGGGCTACTTCCATTTTACCTTCAGCGGTCAATCTCTCACATTCTCTCTTTTTCTGTACGGCACTTTTGTGAGTGTTTAATGTGTCGGGTAATCCAGCAACAACTCCCTTGTACAAGTGAAATTTATCACCCAAAGGATCCCAGTCATATTTCGGTTGATCATCATACATTCGTCCAATATCTATGAAAGCACTACCAGTCATTTTAATAGCAGTTGTTAATTTTAGAGCTGAAGACATTGTACCTTCATCTTGGCTTAGTGATGAGGCCAGGCTACAGAATGCTTCGCCAACTTTCTGGCAGTCAGCTTTGTATGGGCCCTGAAATTTCTTTGTTTGTGCAATACACATGCTGGTCACTGCCTTTACCGAATTATCCATTGAATTTACAAATATATGACATTTGTCAGTTATTTGATCCACTTGTGACTGCAGTAAGGCTTTTTCAGGCACCACTATTGATATGCAGTAATTTAATCCGAGCAACGCATCCCGTTCTGCTTGTCTTTTACCAGCTTTCCACCGTTTTTCATCTGTACAAGTAAGGAAATGTGTCCACACTTCACATCTTGATAATACTGGATGCCTACACATCCAGTCAACAAATTCTTGAAGTTGGACTCGGCGGCGTTCTATTAGCTGCTCGTCATATCTTCCAGAGATCTGTTTATCTGGCAATGGTGGGATTGGAATGAGTGTGAATTTCTCCTGTAATCTTTCATGCAACCAATCAAAATGTTTGTATCTCCTAGAAACTTGTATGTTATTGAATGAGGGGGTCAGTTGATAAGCAATGAAACTTTTAATACCCTTGAATTTTGATTCCTTTTTTGGGGAGGCTACAGTGACATTGTAAGGATTTGATAATTGGCCCCATTCATACCTATCTTCTTCTTGTACTATATAAACCTTTTCTGCGTCAGGTACTTCTACATTTAATGTGGCAAGTAGATAGCTCTCCCCACTCACTTTAGATGATGGGGCAAACTTATTCTTTCGGACTGTACCAACTGACGAGCTATAGTTTGATGCTGTATCATCAGCTTGTGCATTGTAATCGTTTATAGGCATGCCAGGTAATGGAGCAAGTTGTTGGTTGTACGAAGGTTTGTTTTGTTGTTGAGCTGGTCCAATTTCTGAGTAGGTTTCGTCATCCCAGTCATCGTCCCATCCATCTTCGTTTGAAGCCCCTCTTTGAAAGTTACTATCCCCTGCACTAAATTGTTGATCTCCCCAGTCGTCAGCTGCTTGGTCATACCTGGGTGGTGCTGGAGCTGCCGGAGCTGCTTTAGTTTGAACTGATTCCTCAGGAGTCAGTTTCCTTACGTATGCAGCTGGAAATAATCCTGTTTCACCTTTAGAATTTCTTCCTTCCCACCAACCTTCACCAATTTCTGTGTTGATTAATGTTAGGACTTCTCCACACGTTATTGACATCTCGGTTGTGTTCGGTTCACCCGAGAAGTCGTACAGAGCTTGTACTTGGGCTGTCATTGTGGAACCCCTCACCTAAAACAATTTCAGAAATCATTACATTAGGCTCATGAAGGATAATGTTTATTAGGACGGATTGAAACAGTACTAGCATCACTTTATCTTATCATTGTTATCTACAAAGTAGGGAGTATGCAGTATGATAAATATTTTCACACAAATACTATTCTTCTTTATTATTATTAACACTGGCGTATACGATTTAGGGCGTCACACACTGCAACCCGCTGACACATATTCGTAATAGCCCCTAATTAAGCATAGTTGGATCCTAATTGTTTGATGTGTGACTGTGGTACACATCGTTAAGGAAATCTTACAAAGAAAACTAGATCAATACTATTCATGGTGGTTTACTATTGTTTTAAAACACAATAACATTTAAAGTGATAATACGCATTTTTACTGTAAATACGTGCTATCTACACCAAGATAATTTAACACAAAGCAAGGAAATAGCTATTGTATAAGCAGCCGAATAAAACGACTACATTTTTATCATTATTGAATTAACATAATTTCAAATTAATTAAGAATATCGTTAAGTTTTTTGAGGTTTGATGGAAATCAATCCAATGACGTCAATTTGGAGAGTGTGAGCGAAGCACTGTTTCTAAGTTAAACTGACAAAGTAGAAGGCCAATTGAAACTGTTATTTCATTAGTATTTTATATTGAACTCGTTTCACAGTATTAAAATAGTTCTACTTACTTGTTACACTTTTAAATTAATATTTCAAGGCGGATACACCGATTGAACAGTCATCTGTTTGACAGATTACAAAGAATTTGTTTTCCGTTACACCTTGTTCTCGATTACGTGGCACATTAGTAATAAAATTAAATCTTTCTCATCTTTCCATTGGGTGTAATTTACATGTGTAAAAAGCGTCCAATAGTATATCAGTATCTAATGTTGTTCGTGGTTGACGTAATAAGTAGCCAATAGCAAAATTTATCAAAAGAAAAAAGAACTTAGTACTTAGGCAAGAGAACTTGTTTGCAAATGCCGAGAGATGGCGCTGTTCTAAAATTTGTGGTGACGACTTCATACTTATTATTGCACTAGCCCTCAGATTAAAATATACTATAATTTGATCTGAGCACTAGCCGTTACTTGCAGCTTCGCCCGCGTCAATGCCCTGGTCTCGAATGTAAGATTTGATATTGCTACAGAGAACAAGCCATCAAAAAAAATTGAAATTGGTCCAACCGGTGCCGAGTTTTGCGCTTAGCAACACATTTCGAGATTCATTATAAGGCTGAAAAATCGTATTTTTTTCAAAGTTACGTTAGTCAATGTGGAACTATTTAAAGTTCAAAAATTTTAATCATCCCAGAACTGAGTCGGTGGAACTGTGTGGGTAGGCTGTTACATAAGTAGGTAGATAGGTACCTCGAGGTAGGTACGCTAAACACAAGTTGTAAAAAAAGTCAGTAAAACCTACTTAAGCAATTCCAGGATCTCATCCGGTTGGATCAATTTATAGATTCGAGAACTGCGAAACTGAACTTAAGCCGCCAAGTCAAATAAAGTAAAAAGACCTTGCCTATTTGCTGGATACGGGCTCTTTTGTGTCCTCAGTAGGGTTGTTCTTTATTTCTCTTAATTGAATTAGGTTGCCACGTATGAGATGGAGTTATTTAAATACAAATTTGAGGTACCTACCTACCTATACATACTGGTGGGATAGGTACTGTATCAAATAAGTGGGTACCTAGGTATAGGTAGCAGACGTCAATGTATAAAATAGTAGCTATCGCCCGCGACTCCGCCTATGTCGGTTATCCTTAAAAAAATCTTATGTCCTTTCCCGCGACTCAAACTATCTCCATACCAAATTTCATCTAAATCGGTTCGCGGTTTAGGAGTGAAAATGTAACAAATGGACAGAGTTAGATAGGTACCGACATTGACATTTTTATTATTAGTTTAGATGTTTGGATCATTGACAGACATTATTTATTAAATCAATTTTATTTAGGGTTGCCAAGAAAAAAGATGCAAATGGGAAAGGCACGAGAGGCATTAATCTCTTCTACTTGTATTCTCTGGTTCCGATTTTATAAATTCGAATGAACACGGATTTTAATATAATTTTCTACTTTGTTGAAAATTGAATTTGCGTCGACCTTTTTCTTTTTTAACTTTAGTTACAGGTTACAGATAAATTCTTCTTAATTTTTTATCTGCCAGAGTCAAGTATTTTAATGTATTATACCTACCGTACATGTTTAAGTTATCCACACAAAGACTCGGTTTTATAGATTTTGCACGCGATAGATGTACGGCTATGTAAATAGTAATAAAGATAGTACATATTTATTATAGGATACCTATATATAATGTTGTTGTATTTTAAGATCAGAGAATTGAGTTGAAGAATCCAAAGTCTAAAGGTCAAACCGCACTATAGTGACACTGCAGCAGAGAGGTGCCGCGCGGCGTATTATTATTTCCACTGTTTCTAAAGACGTAAACGCACTGTCTACAGGGGCACTGCAGCGGAGCGGCGCGGCACAGAAACTTATGAACAAAAAACGTCGCCCGCGCCACTGTCGCATAGTGCGGTTTGCGTGTTTGACCTACGCTGCAACAGCGCTATAGCATGCGGCAAAAAAAAAATCACTTGTTGGATATTTGAGTAACGAGATGGACGAAAAATGTGAACAATATTTTTTTACTTACCATTCACACCTAATAACGCACTTATTTCGTTCCATATATTATTTTTCTGACTTGATTCGGTCGGGGTGTAGCAAAGGGGGTGAAATAAAAATACTTACATTCTTTTTTTCTTTATTATCGAGTAACATAAGTTTCATAAACACGCTGACAAAAAAAAAACTAGTTGTAACTAAGAAAAAAAATCATGAAATTTGCACTAAATCAATCGGTTAGGTTAGGTTAGAACTGTGACCCCCTACGCACGAGGCCAGCGTGCGAAGCGCACGTACCGCGGCAGCGGCCGCCGAGTGCCAGAAATCTCTCAGCTAGAATTTTTTTGTAAGTACCTCCAAAAAAATATTTTTTTGTCTGTTTGTTTTTGAAACATATATTTTCGATAATTAGAGAAAAAAAAATGTGCACCCCCTTGTTGTCATTTTCCAAATCATTTAATTCAGGATAATACTGACAAGACAAATTAATTTTTCTTCGTCCATTGTGACGTATCATTCGCTTACAGATCAGACAGAGATCAATGTAAACTAACTGCCGTGTCGCGCCTCTCCATCGCCGCAAGCTACAATACATTCTACGGTAGGATCAACGTAACTTGACCGGATTGAAGTTGGCGAAACGTGGTTGCGCAGATGCATTTTTAGTAGTAAATGGTGACAGTAAGAGGGGGGCGGGGGCGGTAACTAAACCAAGATAATTAAAGAGATGTGATTACGCATTACATTGTTAAAATTAGTATTACTAACTCATGTTAATTGTGATTTTTTTCGTAAAGAAATTGGTTTTCAAACTTTCTTTAGACTGCATTCGTTCTCTAAGTTAAGAAGTAACAAGATTAAGCGCTGTACCCATAATGCCGTTATGCTTAAGTTTCAGCAACAGTGTACTATGCACCACACAATCAAATGCTTTTCAGAGGTCGCTGAAAACACCAATGGCGTCTTGCGAGTTTTCCCAGGCACTCTACATGTGTTTTAGTAGTTTAGAGCCTGCATCTACTGTCGAACGACCCTTGAATCCATTTTCACTATGCAGTAGATTATTAGTGTGCCGGCGATCCAAAGCGTTTCGGCAACATCAAAGGAATCGACGCACGTGGACGCACCGTGGACGCAGTGTGGACGGTCGCCGAAGGCCAACGAACGAACGCGACACTCAGTCTGGCAACAGTTTACGTACCTACCTTCCAAGGTCCAAGGGGCGTGCGAAGCCAACGCTGAATATCCTTCTTTGGCGTTCGTTGGCGCGGTTTGTACGCGACAAACGAAGGCCAACGAGCGTGCGACAGCCAACGCAGAATAGCCTTCGTTGGCGTTATTCATTTCTACTTCATTATTATTACTAGCTGACCCGCGGTAACTTCGTATGCGTAAATTTTCCCCGGTTTAGCAACATATTTCATTGCTGATCCGCTCCTATTCATGTATGTATGTGCCATGTTATATAGCCTATAGCCTTCCTTGATAAATGGGCTACCCAACAGAAAAATATTTTTTCAATTCTGACCAGTAGTTTCTGAGATTACCGCGTTCAAACAAACAAACACTCTTAGGGCCAACTCAAACCAAAAGAGCATCGAAGCGCAGCGAAGCGGAGCGCAGTTTCAGTGTCATGAGAATTTTAACTTAATTTTTATTATTATAAATACTATTATCGCATGAGAAACTCGAACGAGGCGCGCGGATGCCCGCGGAGCCGCAGGAATTCCGGCGAATTCCATAAACGGAGCCGTGCGCCTGCGCGAGCATTCTCGGGAATTCCCCAGAAAGCTCGAGCAGTCACGAGCGGCCGCTGGCAATATCCCGCCCCTCGCCCCGACGCCCGCCGCGTGCGTCTGTTGTGCGCGGGCATTCGCTATTTCGCATTCATTCCTTGCAGTGCAACGAATACAGAAGTAATGGAAATGGATGAAGAAAAGCTTATTTATTTGGTACAAATGTACGACTGCCTGTACAATATAAAATCAAGGCATTACAGCGATAAACATATGAAAAATAAAATCTTTCCCTCTTTATGTCTTCGGCCTCTTCCTCTTCTTTTATATGTGCAATAATAATTAAATCCAAAATACCCATTTTCACTGCATAAACACAAGTTTCCTCGAGTTTTATTGAAAGTGAACTGCGCATAGAACGACCCGTGAATTCATCGCGTGCGGGCTCGAGATGGCGCGCGGAGTCCCGCGACTTCTCGCGCATTCCAGCGACTTCTCGAGCAGTCGCGGGAATCCTCGCGCCTTCTCTACCGAGCGGGTCGCTGCGCTCCGCTGCCCTTCGCCGCTCTTTCGGTGTGAGTTGGCCCTTAAGCTTTTAATATTAGCATAGACTAGCTGTCCCGCGCAACTTCGTATGCGTAAATTTTCCCCGTTTTTGCAACATTTCTCGTCGCTGCTCCGCTCCTATTAGTCGTAGCGGTAGCGGTGTTATATAGCCTTCCTCGATAAATGGGCTATTCAACAAAAAAAGATTTTTTCAAATCGGACCAGTAATTCCTGAGATTAGCGCGTTTAAACAAACAAACAAACTCTTTCGCTTTATAATATTAGTATAGATAACTAGCTGTCCCGCGCAACTTCGTCTGCGTAAATTTTCCCCGTTTTTGCAACATTTCTCATTACTGCTCGGCTCCTCGTGGTCTTAGTGTGATGTTATATAGCCTATAACTTTTATACCCGATAAATGGGCTATCCAACAGTGAAAGAATTTTTCAATTCGGATCAGTAGTTCCTGGGATTACCGCGTTCAAACAAAGAAACTCTTCAGCTTTATAATATTAGTACAGTACTCCAAAAGTAATAATGCGCATAGAAATCTTCGGAAATCTTCGTCATTGTTCGGCAACGGTCGTATTACCCGAGCGTCGAAAGACGATATTTATATAGAGTGGTTAAGAGCAATTTCTCTATGCCTAATTTTATATATTATGTGTTTTGTGCTAAAACAGATTTGATTTACCTGTAACGAAATTTGATTCGATAATTCCATGTAAGTAAATAGCGAAAACGCTACAATCATTGTTGGAGTGATTAGTTTTCAAGTGTCTTACCGAAGTTGGTGTAATTATGGAGGAAAAGGTTTAAATAACATAAGGTTTTATTAGAAGGAGAAAAAAACGTTTTCAAATAGAGGTTTACATAAAATATAATCAAAATCTCAGTTCAAATTTGTTTACAGCACTAATCATTCCAGAAAAATAATACAATTATAAAAAAATTAATCAGAATCGAGGAAGACCTCTATTCCCGACATCGCAGATTCATCAGAAGTTTCATTATGCTCTTGTTCATTTACACTTTCCTCACTGCTATCACCTGTGTAAATAATCAGTTTATCGGAATAACTATCGATTCTTGGCTCAAATTTTCTATATTCATCTTCGCATTGAACCGCATGATCAGAAACTTTTTTCCATTCTTCTGGTCCTATTTTATTGATTTTTTCTAATATAGCATCTTTAACTGACGTCACAGTCATTGCAATATTTCTCTTGGCCACGTGTTGCTTTATTTGGGACCAAATATTTTCAATAGGGTTAAAATCGGGATGATATGGTGGCAATCGTATAATTTTATGCCCATGTTCCTCCATTATACGGTCAATGGCAAATTCTGTGTAATTTTCTTTGTATCTTTGTATAATTTTATACAAATCGGGTTTCAGTTTCTTTGGGTCATGCGGAATGTTGTGTTGTTGTAACCAAGCTGTCATTTGTGGTTTAGATGTGTTTGAGTTTGGTGGTTTCACAGACAGCTTATTATGATATGGGGCGTTGTCTATTACCAACACACTATTAGGAGGCAAGTTGGGAATCAATTGATTGCGTAGCCAAGTTTGATAACGTTCCGCGTTTATTTCTTTATGATAGTCACCTTCTGAGTCGACACATTTATGTAACATTAGAGCCCCTGGGACGAAGCCTTTTTCATTGCCTGCGTGTACAATAATTATTCGCTCTCCTTTGGAAATGGGTTGTTTGATACCTTTTTTGTTGCTATCTTGCCAAGTTTTACCCTTAGTATGTGATGTGTGCACATACGACTCGTCCATAAATACTATGTTTCTACCAGAACTCCTCAGCTGTTGTATTTCTCTGAGATATTTGATCCTTTTTAGGCGTATATCATGTTTTTCCATAAGTAATTGTCTGTTATTATCAGTTTTCAGAAACCTAAACCCCATGTCTTTCAAGATCAACCTTAAAGTCTCGGCACAGCCTTTGAAATTAATAGCTTCGATCAACTTTATTCTTAAATTATTTACAGTTGGGAGTTCTTTCAGCGTCAATTGAAAATTGTATATCATATTACGAATAACACAGTAGTCGAAATCATCAAGTACCAGCCGAAATCTACTTTTAGGTCTTCCTTTTTTCGGTGTAGAAAATTTCTTTGATTGATTATGTTTTTTTTCGTTTAAGATATTACTCAAAGTTCGTCGCGAAATTCCTGTAGCTTTTGTAACACGGTCTTGAATTTTTTTAAAATAACCATCATGGTCTCTGTTGAAAACATTGGCTTCATTTAAGAAATAAAGGTACACATTAAATACCATTTGCCGTGCTTGTGAATTAAGCGGTTTTCCACGTTTAAATTTATCCATTTTGGAAGAATTCGTCTGAAAGAAAATGGCATGGGCAGAGTTAGGTATATATTTTTTATGCATGTTTATCTATTTATTTAATTTAAATAAATCTCATTTTTTAAATGTTTTTCTAGTACTTAATATGTATTTAATGTAGGTATTTTATTTTTTTAATATTAAAAAAACGTGAAATATGTTATTTATTTTCCTTTTTTCAAAATATACTATTTAAATCTGAATAAGCTAATTAATGTTGAAATTATATTTACCAAGAAGGGTGTGTAATAGCAGCTCTATATATTTCCACAAATAGAGAACACGTGCAGTCACTACCAATATATAAAGACGACTGACAGACATTTCGCTGACCGGCGACAGCTGCCGAACGCCCGATTTGTTTTCGATTGTGCACACATGATATTGACTCCTATCTCTTTTAAACAAGGTGCAAAATGCAAATGCCTTGTTTAGGGCTCTTACGATTCCATGATTCGAGTGTTTCCGGGAATACGACAATTAGCGAAGATCTGCATGTGCATTATTAATTTGGGAGTACTGTATAGATAAGGATACCCCTTTATTAAAGTCGGAAACTTAGGGTACTAGTAAAGTATTATATTAATTGTGCTTTGGGTGAATTTTAAATGAACAAGTAGGTACGTTTTTGGTTAACAGCTCGTAAATCTTGAACAAGAGAATTTTATTTTTTTTGGGCATCTGTCGACTAAATCTTCCTACAAAAAGCAGTGCTTTGGCATTCATTCAACGTAGGTTTATAGTTTCGTGGGGAGCGGGGCAGGCCAACTTATTATCTAGTGTTATTTGATACTTATTAAAGAGTGGGTAAACAAAGCCAATTAACACAATAGATAGATAACTGTATTGTTTCAACATAAGTACCTAAAATATCAACCTCCGAACAGATAAAGAATGTTGAAACAGTATACACACATTTAAACTTTCGCGTTGCATGATTATAACTATTTATTATACGGGAATTAACGCGCATTGTTTACCTTAAAATTGCTTGACGTTTCGACCAGGTTGCACCGGCCGTGGTCACAAGCGGACTGTAATTTTAAGGTAAACAATGCGCGTTAATTCCCGTATAATAAATAGTTATAGTATACAAACATATTTCTACATACTTTTTGATATTTCATGACCTATGCGCCAACTTTTGAATACAAAAGTTTTATTTATATTAAGTGTTAGATAATGAACTGCAAGAATTTCGTGTGCTTGGTATATGCTAGGTATCAGAAAACCAGCACAAAACAAAAATCAATTGAGATATATATATTTTTTTCACGTAATATAAACAATATTGCAAATTATTGTTTTATAGGTACATTATATATGGGCCTTCGCTTACGCCCCGGTCTGCACCGCATCGTAGCTTTCTTCACAAATTAGATAGGTACAGATGGTTGGCTCATTGGCTCTTTACAAAAGCGTTTGCACGTACAATGTAGGTACATAACTCTATTATGAAATTTTGCTTTATAACGTGAAAAAAAACAACGGGTTACACTCCGGGAGTGCCCGCAGAAGTTAAAACTTGAACATACCTATATAATGTTCAAGTTTTCACTTCTGTTGTTAAACATACTGATAAAATTTGAATAATATTTTTCGATCTTACTGATATAATAATAAAAAAATATGAAATAATAAATCACAAATCAAAAAAACAAAATCAAAAATTTAAAAAAGGGAAAAAATCGTTACTCGGGCTCAAACCCGATTTCCCACTTTAGCTATAATAACATTGTAGATGGTAGCGGAATTCATGTTCATATTCTAATAATATTGTAGCAGTTTTTCATTTTTCTCTCTCCGTCTTACGAATTTTCGATCAGGTCAAGTGTCCCCTTTTTGAACCCTGGTACACCCAGTAGTACCACTAGTGGTACTACGGTTACTTATTCATGACCGTGGTACAATCGGTGGATTGGTTGTACTAAGGTTATAACTGTAGTACTACTAACCACAGTCAATGGTACCACAGTTAGGTAAAAATTACCGTGGTGCCAGTCATCAACAAGTCGTATAATTGACGAAAATTGAAATTGACAAAATACAGGTTTGACGAGAAAAGAAAATAAGAATAATCTAAGACCGAAAACACTTATAAATTTAATCAATGACTTTTTCAACCAGAATTTTTTTACATAATTTAAAAATTTGCCCATATTAAATCGTTTTGCTTCAGTTAGAATGTAATCAAATCCTTCTAAGATTCTTTCCTTTGGTAGAAGAGGTAACGCTGCACATAGAGCAACAATACGTTTCTCTACCTTCGTTTTTGTATGGTTGCAAGATTTGGCGTGTTTCCAAATATTTTTGGACCAATGATAGTAGCAGCATTTTATAGAAACACATGGAAAAACTTTCAATACAGCATTGATAGCTGCTATCTCGAGATCACAGTGCACTGTAATGGGGTTAAACTGCGGTAATTGGGATTTTATCATACTCATCAATTTGACGTACGAAATTTGTGTTTTTCGACTCATCAATGCATATATTAATGGCACTACGTGTGTTATGTCAGAAGTGCTTTTAAGTTCTCCAAGTATAACGTACAATTGAGTAAAACGTCTTGGGCAGCTTTTGAATGTCCCATCAATAAATATTTCTTTTATTTCACCTATCATATTTCTCACGTCATGGGAGCAAAAAACCAAAATACGCTCATTGTCGTTATCATGTTCATGGTTGTAGTCGGCCAACAAAAAGTCTGAAAACTGTACAGGTACCTCTACTTTTTTAACATTTTGAAAAACAGTATTCTTCACACATAAGGATCTATTTCTTGCTAGATATAATCCTCGATGAATATTGTGAAGAGATGGCAAACCTGACGTGCTAGCAAAATGAAAACTTTTGTCCTTCATTTTTGTCAACATTTCGTTATACAGTTGTGGAACAGGCTTATCAGATCGTTTCACTTTATTTTTTAGATTACTTATATTCAAATCTATTTCATTCCTTGTGAAGTCACAAGTGCAAGTATGGTCCTTAGCGTTAATTATTTTTTGATTATTCTGAAAGTATAAAATGATATTATTATGTGTACTCGTTGCTCTCGTTGCTAAACATTAAAATGTTTAACAACTAGTATATAAACATACCTAAGGCCTAAGCCCAGTAGTGGGATATATAAAAGGCTGCTATTATTATTATTATTATATAAACATACTATGGACTTACTTCAATAGTTACGATTCGGACTGTTCGTTCCACTGTTATGTTCCACTAATGGGTCCAATAGGATTTGCAAGTTTTCATGTCTCCACTGTTAACTAATAGTGGGACTATTAGGATGAGTAAATACTTATGTCTCCACTTCTGTTATCAGATACTGGCCATTAATGCACTTGCGTTAAAAATATAAACTGAAAGCTGTCATACCTACGAGTATCATTTGCATGATGGTGTCATGTCAATATTGAAATAAATACAAATATAAAAATTATTAACGATTTACAAAATGGAAGAAGAATTACATTTCATCAAGAGGAAAGGCGGGATAGTATTGCTTTACAATGGATATCAGTTCTATAAACATAGAGTTTATAAAAGCACAAAAACACGATGGATTTGCAGGCAGAAAAGAAACACCAAATGTACTGGAGCAATAACAGTACATGTAAGTACAGAAGTACTATTTCATATTAGGGTCGGAACGTTTTTTTTTGCCAAACGTCAGTAAACCGTTATAGTCAAACTTTTAATTTCTTTTATTTTCTAACAGTACCACGAAATTATAACTCCGAGTATACAATGAGTTTTTTTCCATAGGGTGACAAAATAGAAAAGTTTACGGGACATTCGGTTGGCTGTTTATCAGATGATGCAAAAAACACAATGGATTTAGCTATAGATGACATTAAGTTAAAAGCTGCCATTTCAACTGACCCAATACCTTCCATTTTTCGAAAAGTTATGGCTCCGTTGTATGACAAAGGACTGGACAAAGTGACTAAAATATCTTACGATAGTTCAAAAAGTTCAATATACGCAAAACGAAAAAGATCCTTTGAAGTGAAGAAATTAGTTTATAATAATATACAAGAAGTAGAAATGCCGTCAAAATTTAATACAATTACAATAGCAGATTACAGCGGAAATGGAATAAGATTAATTGTTTTGGTTCTAAAGATTTTATGGAATTACTGGAGACTATAGATGAATATTATGGGGACGGCACATTTAAAAGCGCGCCTCGCCCGTTCGCTCAATTATGGAGTTTACATGGTAACTTTGGTAGTACTTCGGAGACTACAAAGATAGCGCCAATAATATATTGCCTCATGAGCGAAAAATCTGAAATGGCTTACTCTATTCTATTTGATATTCTCACAGCAAAATGTCCAAAATGGGAGCCAAAAAGATTCCATTGTGACTTTGAGGTAGCAGTGACGAATGCTTTAAAATACTTTTTTCCGACAATAGAGGTTAAGCGTTGCTACTATCATTTTGTCAATGCACTATGGCGAAAAGCTAAATCCCTAGGAATTAAAACAAAACTCTATCGCCGCATAGTAGGTTTGTGCACAGCACTTCCGTTACTACCTGAAGAAGATATACTTGATGGATGGAACTACATTCAAACTGAGTGTTGCCAATGGGAAAAGATGAAACCTTTTATGACATATTTTAGTAAATATTGGCTAAAAATGATAATTTTATAAAAGAATGGTGTATTTATAACCAATTGCATCGCACAAATAATTTTACAGAGGGATGGCACGCTCGACTGAATCGTTCGATCAACAAAAACTATGTGACGATCCCTAAGTTACTTTCAGTTTTGAAAAACGATTTATCAATAAACAAAATAGCATTAGCCAATGGTGGTAATAAGCGGCGAAATATGCAGAAAGACAAGGACATATTTATTTTAAACACACAAATGAAATTAGTCCATAAACAAATAACAATTGGTCATTTTTTGGAACAACTTCGATGATTAATTAATTACTTAATTTTTATCGATAGCTGATCACTTACTAGTAGTAGATAGTCTAGATAGTCTTTTGTTTTCTTTTTTGTATATTTCAAAAAAAAATTGTTTTTTTTTTTAACTTAACATGTGTAGTTTGATTTGTGCTAAACCAACCAAAATAATTGCCTTAAGAAGGTTATGGGCTTTTTATTGCTTTATTTTCAATACCCATAGTGAGAGGGTTAAAAAAGTACAGACTGTACTTTTGATGAATTAAATTAAATCGGAGCAATCGGAAAAAAATTCCCGCTTCTAAGGATCATCACTAGTATTCAGTGGTACCGTTTAACTATAAAAGACCCACCGTAGCACCAGGTATATTTTGATAGTTATTACAAACATTGATTTTTTGCGAACCCGGAATTGAAAACCCATCTATCGTGAAATAACACTTTTTGAATGCATAGTACATTGCATGAATTTGACAGAGGCAGTTGCTATTGTGTGTTTACTTTTTTAAGTTTTATTTGAAACCATAGAGGTTTTAGTAAAATATGGCAAGTGGGGCCACTAGTCCAAAATATATTTCATAAAAATAGTGTTATTGGTTCCACTATCAAAATGGGTCCATGAGAACTTGCAAATCCTGTTGGACCCATTAGTGGAACATAACAGTGGAACGAACAGTCCGAAATCAATAGTTACATTCCCGGGACATCTGGTTTTTTTTTTGAAGTAAGAGCATCTCCATAATGATTTTCCATTTTTATACACTTTATGTTTATAATATTGATACCCATTGCTTAACATCACTGTTCCTCCTTTTCTGTTAATATAGTGAAACTCATGAGTAATGTCTACATCACTGGACGACGACATTATTTTAAGAACATAAACGTTGAAATACGCAATCCGCAAATTTTATTTAAGTAGGTATACGTATTTCGGCTGACAAGAAGAAAATTTATTTTGACATTGAAAATTTCAATATTTGAAACACTGACAATGGAATGAATACGTAAACAAATAAAATCTCCATCCATATTTATAACTAAGGAGTACTACTTATACTCTGATGTAAGATTAAAAACACTTGACATAATCACTTAAACTGAGTGGTAACACGGTAATTACCCTGTTACTACTTTAGCACCTGTCGTACTACGGTTATTTTTAATAACTATGGTACCGCCAGGGATACTACTAGGGTACCACGGTCATGAATAAGTAACCGTAGTACCACTAGTGGTACTACTGGGTGTACCAGGGTTCAAAAACGAAGTGTCCTGACGCGGTTGTAAGTTGTAAAAATGACGGCAAACTAACATGTCGCTATTTTTACAGCACCGTGTTTAACGTGTAAGGCGTCCGACCAAACGGCGAGAAAAAGAGTAGCGAGTAGCGATTTTATCGCTCAAGACACGTATACACTTATGTAGATCCCGTGTGAACAAAAGAGATACAGATATTAATAGTTGATCGCTGAGTGTTCACACTGCCAGCGAGTACTCGCCCTATACTGCATCTCTTTTGTTTACACGGACAGGATCTACAAAATATATCTGTTGTACGTTTAGAGCGATACATCGATACTCGCTTCTCGCTCATCGTCGTTGGTGGGACAGGTGCCTTAAACAGTGTAAAATAAGATTGAAAACCGTGATAACTGGACAAAACGAGAGAACGAGACTTTGTGATTCAAAGAAGGAAACTAGAAAACGAGAGATGAAGACTTTGTGATTCAAATAAGAAAACTAGATACCGAGAGAACGAGACTTTGTGATTCAAAGAAGAAAACTAGAAAACGAGAGAACGAGACTTTGTGATTCAAAGAAGAAAACTAGATACCGAGAGAACGAGACTTTGTGATTCAAAGAAGAAAACTAGAAAACGAGAGATGGAGACTTTGTGATTCAAAGAAGAAAACTGGAAAACGAGAGATGGAAACTTTGTAATTCAAAGAAGAAAACGAGAGAACGAGTCTTTGTGATTCAAAGAAGAAAACTAGATACCGAGAGATGGAGACTTAGTGATTCAAAGAAGAAAACGAGAGAACGAGTCTGTGATTCAAAGAAGATACCTAGAAAACGAGAGAACGAGACTTTGTGATTCAAAGAAGAAAACTAGAAAACGAGAGATGGAGACTTTGTGATTCAAAGAAGAAAACTGGAAAACGAGAGATGGAAACTTTGTAATTCAAAGAAGAAAACGAGAGAACGAGTCTTTGTGATTCAAAGAAGAAAGCGACAGAATGAGACTTTGTGATTCAAAGAAGAAAACTAGATACCGAGAGATGGAGACTTAGTGATTCAAAGAAGAAAACGAGAGAACGAGTCTGTGATTCAAAGAAGATACCTTGAAAACGAGAGAACGAGACTTTGTGATTCAAAGAAGAAAACTAGAAAACGAGAGATGGAGACTTTGTGATTCAAAGAAGAAAACGAGAGAACGAGTCTTTGTGATTCAAAGAAGAAAACTAGAAGGAGAATAAACTTGAGACTGGCGGAAGCACAGAATGTGCGAGACATAGTCCCTACTGAATAATATCGGAAGGCCTACCTTAAAATGGCAATACGCTAGCCGCGTCATTTAAAAAAAAGTCAGCATAAGGGTAGATTTTCAACTTTAAAATTGTGACCCATTTTGTGGGTTTAGTAGAATTTTAGAAGCTTAATTTTACTTAAAAAATATTTTTCTTTTTTTAAACGATTACTTAGTTTAAACCCCTGCTTTCGCATAATGATAGTGTACTTTGACTCCACTCAGTACGGTCAGCAGATACACAAGATTTCTCGATGGTCGTTGAAAAAAGGTCTCGAGAACGAGAATAAAATCTTAGAATTATTTTTCATTCCCTATAAATAGCTGCGTTGATTCTTATGAAGGTTTACATTTCTGTTTTAATGAGAAATTTATTTTTTGTAGGGAAGACTGTAATAAAATGTCATAAGAGTGATCTTCAATTTTGTTAAACTTTTAAGATAGGTAATAGAATAAAGATGAATTTTGAAGATGCTTTTACTGTAGCACAAAATATGTATTTATACATGTCATCTAACATCTAACCTTAAAGCTTTGGAAAAACTTTAAGATTCATCTAAACTACATCATTTTAGATTATTATAATCCTTAATAATAAAGAAATATAATTGGGCACATGAGAAGAGTGACAGTGTGTACAAGGAAAACAGTGTTTGTGCACAATTTAACGTGTTCATATATACGTATTCAACTAAACAAATAGGTACAAAACGTTTAGACAGTAAACATTATAAATATGAATTTATGACGTCACTGATTTGTATTTCATACAAATAGTTTGTACCTATGTAATACAAGTCGGTGACACCGAAGTAGTTGATATCATTTTGATGTTTTGTTAATATGTAGTGGTAGTACCTACTTGACAAACATCTAAGCAGAAGCCTAAATCTAAGTTGAAACCGCTAGGAAAAAATATAACACACAAAAATCTACTCGTGACCACGGCCGTTGCAATACGGTTGAAACGTCGGGCAATAAACAAGGTATTTTACCTTAAATTATGCACGTGATTAAGACCCGTAGTACATATAATTTTATAATGTGAACAAATCGCGAAAGTTTATCAACATTAATAACATTATATCATGAACCTACTATGAACCCACTCCTAACACCAGTCTTTGAGGTTAGTTGGAGGGGTAACAAGATTGCTAGTAATGTGGGTCCCAATGGGTTTGGGTTTGCTAGTTATTCTTTATATATAAAAAAAATAATGATAATGGTAGCATAATTATTAATTTTTAGGTTTTTAGATTCTCAGGATATGACGAAGATAGTTTGAAAAACCGGGCAAGAACATGAACATGTCATGGCACTTACTTTTGTTGAGTAACGCAGTTTTTCGGCAATAACTCAATGACGGTATATCCGATCGTTTATGAAATAATTTTAGTTTAAAGTATTTATTAAGCGCTATCTTTGTGATTTTTCCCATATTTTTTAAAAATATGATTGAGTGAATATATTTATTTCTAAAAATATTCACTCAATCAAAAAAGTTTGTTAGAAACCTTAAAATGTTTTTAAAAGACCTGTCGATGATTGCTGAAAATAATATTTTTCAGCTTCATGTATAGAGTGCCCCCCTAAAAATGTTTATTATTATCTGACAGACAGACGGACGGACAAACTATAAGGGTTCCGTTTTTGCCATTTTGACTACGGATACTATTACTTATTCTGTGCTACGGAACCCTAAAAATGACGTTAAACTTTTAAGATTAATAGTAGGTACTTATTAACTCTTTATTCTGAGGCAATACATGCCTCAGAATAAAGAAATAGTAACTCAAAGTGTTGCTGCATAATAATTACCTAGTCACTTATTTCGTTATTGTATGAACAAATGTAAGCGTAAAATTTGAATTGTCATTGTCCTTAACTTTTAAGTAATTTTTAGGGACATGTACAACGAGCCAAAGTCGGATTTAGGAACGATTTTTTCCGTAGGAACGCGGTGGATGACGTGTCGATTGCCATAAAATCGTTTCATAAGGAAGTTAAATTCGACTTTGGCGGACATGTCTCGATCCCGGAGTTAGTAACGGCTTAAGGCCAGTACCCCTAAGGTCGCGGGTTCAAGTCCCGTATGATATGAATTTTGCCTTTATACATTCAAATTTAAATGTATAAAATTAGCATAAAAGTGTTTTAAAAATTACAAAAAGTAATGTCATCAAAAGTCTGTGTTTAAATAGTTTCTGCAATGAAACTCAACCCGTACAAGTTCCTTAGGAACGCGGTGAATGACGTCACGATTGCCATAAAATCGTATCGTGTGGAGGCTAAATTTTACTTTGGCGGACATGTCTCGGTGCCAGAGTTGGTAACGGCTTAGAGCTGAAGGTACCGGCTCTAAGACGAGTTTTTTTTTATTTGTATAAAATTAGCATAAAAATGCTTTAAAATTACAAAAAGTAGATCATCTTAATTTGGAAACTTTAACTTATCATATAAAAATGGTGATCGTCTGACTAAGCACAAATGAGATGAATGTAATCATTCGTAGTAGGTAATTGAGTTCTGATCAAAGGCCTTTCATACAGACAGTATGATGAGAGGGTATTGCAGCAATCAACATACTGGGGAGATTGATGATCGCTACCGCTATCGATAGTAGGTACAGGCTAAGCAATCTATTCTAGGTAGGTTAGGTATAACCCTTTACCTCTCAAGTTCATTACTATGCTAGTAGCGTAGACCGTTCATTACTGTTCGTGGGCTACCCCTCCCGTAAGGTTTTGCTCAGACTGTAAAGATAAACCTAGTAGGTACACTAGAAAAGCATAAAGACAAAAATAAAATTTTAGACCGACTCCTCCTCCCAAAAGATAATCCGGGGTCAATTAGGAAGCGGTCAGTATAGTACGTAGGTACTGGTAGCATACGTCCATGCAGCCAGGTATCAAAAGGATCGCTTTTCAAATGCCAGACCACTTCTGTTCGACTCCTTAGGGAGTCTTGTCCACGCCTTAGTATTGATTTGGTCGACCAAATATACATACTTAGTAGAAATCATTATGGTAGCCCTATAGCCCTGGCTGCACCTGGTCTTTGTGACCGTCTCCCCTGCTTGGCAGACTTCAGTACGAGAAGAATTTGACATAACACTAATGGGGTTTTACTTGCTACTACTTTTCCTCAATTTAAAAAGAAAACCTAGGAATTTTTCATTTTTGCAATTCATTAATTCTTCATTATTTTCTTTAATGTAAATATTAGTTATAAATTAACTAGGCCGTCACTGACCTAGTCCTGTACCTACAACCAGCGTTCTAAATTAAGATCTTATTTTTTATCACAATTCTTTGGCAAGTAAACAAACTGCGGTTAATTAAGTTTAGGCAATTAACGTCGGGAACACCAACAAAGACGTCAACAAACTAACACGGGGTGTGTTTTAATTATATTATTAACATTACAGCGGAATCACTTCTTGATATTAGGTAACTATTTATTTAAAGCTAGGTAAGGTAAAAGGTACTTAGACTATAAATTGTGTTCTTTTTATTAGGTTTCTGGTGCGATAAAAGTTATTATTAAGTATATCTAAATAAGTGTGACGTTGTTAAAACGTTATTTTGGAGCGCTAAGCTTGTCATAAATTAGAATATCACAATTAGGATTGTCAGAATTATATCTATTCTACTTCTTCGTATTGACATTTGCTAAATAACGACGTTGTGATCGATTTCATTTAGGTATGTAAGTAACTACATGATTTTTAAAAATCTATGTGTGTTTCGATACGCAAAACAGCATAAGTACCTACCTACTTATCTACTGAGAAACTGTACAGAAGTAGAATAGTAAATAAACAAAAACACATCAAAAATATTTATAATTCAGCAATTTTTAAAACAACTGTATTTTGGTCATTTCACACCCGCCTGTTGCAGAAAATCACGATTTTCATGCGCAATTATTTTCCATTCGTTTCCGTTTTCACTGGTATCATTTTCTGCCATTTCAAAATTTGGCAACCAACTGAGCCATCCATCTCCGAAAAAATCATCGAAGAGTTCACATCCACAGTCTCCAACATCACAGTTTTCGTCAACTTTCACAGAGTTTTGAACTTCACTGGCAACACAATACGTGACGACCAAAATTAAAAACACGGAGACCTTCATTTCGTACTACGGCGTGCAATAGAATGTGTTATGATGATTCGCTAAATATTTTTTATAGTGTAACTTACGTAAGCTAACACAAAGTTAAAAGGCCAAGGTTTGTTAATACTAGTTATCAATTGTGCTTATACCGTCGAGTAGGTACTTTGTGCAATCGTATAAGCACACAAAACTATATACTTACACTAACGAATCAACTCTCATCGTAATATTATGTTAGCTTTAATTTTGTATTGACTTACGAAATATTGCTTTTTGTTGTGAAAATGATTCATATGAGGAAACGATTTAATGAGCTTTTATAGTTACTTAAAAGAATTGAATTAAATTTGCATCAGATAAATGTTATAATTTTTTTATACAAGACAGGTAACGTGTGATAGTTGTACATAATATTTATTTTTTTGACGATTTGGAGTTTGTCCCGAGTTTGCATGATTTTTTCCTAAGTTTTTTTTCCCTGACTCCCGCAGTAGGGTACAAGCCCTGTGTTGCGGGGGACTTTACAAACATACAAGTCACGGACACAAAGTACACCCAGACTTGGAACAATGTGTGGGAATCGAACCTCTTGCGTAGCAATCGAACACACTCCCAACGCGCCATAGAGGCAGTCAGTGTACTTTAGAACTGGTTACTAAACTGAAAGGCACTTATGGTATCCACGGGTGGGAACTGTACCTATCTATTGGGCTTAAGTTATATGTAGGTAGCTTGTATCACAAATTAATAAATAAATGAGAATCCACCCTTCATTATTTGAATGAAACACAACGTCACAAGATGGTAAGATATTAGTTATAGCTCCAGTTGTGGTTTGTGTGTAACTAGCGTACGACCTACGACGAGCATCTGGAGACGACAGCGACAGATTGCGCCTAGCTTCCTACTCTCAGCAGAAATAGACGACACTGTCACTAAATACATAGGTACATAAGGCCGGTAAAAAGTCCAGATACACACACACACACATACACATAGACGCGGACGCATGTGTATCTCAAACGTGAGTCTTGGTTGGTATACGACCACTGACTCTTATAGTAGGTATTAGTACTCTGGGCAGGCTACCGCCGACAACAATAAGAATTCCATTTGATTTTGACATTTGGGACGCTCAAATGCTTCTACTCGTGTAGACAACGGTCATTTGTCATAAGTGTTAAAAAATCGCACAGGACGCTGATTCATTTGTACCTACGGGGTAGTCATTCAGTGGTCAGTGTATACGACTGATCTCGATGTGCGCCTTTTTGTGTGCGTGAGGCTGTTTCCGCTCGTTATAGGGAGCCGGCCTTCTGTACTTATATATTTTGTGATACTGTCTTGTGTATCTTATCTACAGTGTATTGTACCATGCAGCTGGAAAATGTTGGCGTTTATTGGAACAACAAGTTTTATTGGTATCAATTATTTGGAAACTTCGTATTGTTAATTTAGACGCTTGATGCTAAGCAGTTATATTGCCTGCTAGCTGTTGCCCGTTGTTTTGCCTGAGATAAATTTTAACATGAACCATCTAAATGTTTCTAGCTTTGTTCAATAGTTCAAGCTCTGCAATGATGAATCTAGAGTGTACCTACTTATACTGCTTTTTGAGAAGGTATTTAAGAAGAAGTTAAACATTCTTTATTCACTTAATCAAGTAGTTTCACTGTAGTTTTTTTCTGAAAAGTGACAGTATTTTATATACCTATTAGTATTTTCTTTCTTAGCTATTTATTGTCATTGAGGGAAGTTACAAAAATACAAGACTTAAGTGTAAAATAGTGCAGTATTTTAAAGAATTAGATTGTAGCCTAGATATTTCTAGTTATCACAGTTTTGTGTGCAGAAGCAAGCATAAACCAATTTCCATTCGTTTGTTTGCTAAACCATTCGGTTCGTAACATAGACGAGAGTTGCAGTACCTACCGAAGTACATACTCGTATAGATCCGTACTCGTTTGGTGGAAAATGTTGCTACTCGATGCTGCGTCCGTGTATTGAAAGTAAACATAAGTTTAAAAAGTGTAGGTATTTGAATTTTATACAAAAACTAGCTGCGCTACCGTTCTGAAGTGATGCGTTACCTACATGCATTGTTAAAAGTAGTTACAATTTGCATTTAAAATAATACTTAGCAATGGAAATTACAGAGTTCTACGACATTGTGAATTGTGGTAGAGACACCCATGAATCTGTTGATACCTACGTACTAACAAGTGTGAAGTATAAAACTATGATGAGTGGGTACTATGTACGTAGGTATATGTTTGTTAAATAAATAAAATAAAAAGCCTGTTTATTCCGTAACCAAAACATTGAAAAACAAAAAATATTAAAAATAAATTAAGGGTTAGGACAACTCTCGTGTAAAGGCCACCTCTAGTGCTTTCCAGTTTGCTCTATCTTGAGCTTTGACTGACAAGTCCTTGTGGACTTTAACAAGGTCGTCAGCCCAGCGATGGTAAGGTCTACTGGGTCTCCTGGTTCCTCTTGGTCCCATCCACAATGTGACGGCCTTTGTCTACCTTTCGTCTTGCATTCTTGCGACATGTCCAGCCCATTTCCATTTGGACCCTAACGCGAAATTTAGAGCGTCGACAATTTTAGTATCCTTTCTTAGGTCACTGTGTCTGATTTCATCAGTACGCTTGACATTGAGGACGCTTCTTTCTATAGCTTTTTGGCATGTAGTAATTTTAGCTTTTGTGTATATTTCCATATTTGACTGCCATAAATTAAAGTTGTTAGTAAACACGAATCTATAACTTTCTTTTTCAGGTACAGTGGTAGCTTATTTTTAAAAATGTCTTTCATACTCCAGTACTTAGACCATATATACTTAATTCTTCTATCAATTCCCTCTATGTTATTTGATGTTTGGAATGATATTTGTTTTCCTAGATATGTGAACTTTTGGACGTATTCTAGTTGCTCTCTTTTAATGTTTATTTTTATTTTTAAGTTATTTGTCATCAGTTTTGTCTTTTGTAGGTTTATTTATTCTAGTCCGGTGTCTTAACTAGCTGTATGTAGAGTTGTTAGCTTCGTCTGAAGATGTCTAGGCATATCGGCAATCAGCATGATATGGTCTGCGAAACATAGGGGCGATAGATGTTTTGCTCTTATGTTAAGACCTTTTTGGTCCCAACTTTTAAAATATTTAGTTATTTTCTCAAAACTACTGATTTGGCTTGGATGTGACAGAATATTTTTAGGGAAGGTTTTAATGTTTGAAATTGGTATGAAACGTTGTCCTTAATTTTATAATTAAGGACAACGTTTCATACCAATTGTCAAATGTGACATTTGACAATTGGTATGAAACGTTATGACGTTATGATATATGATATGACAATTGTCAAAGTGAAATTGGTATGAAACGTTGTCCTTAATTTTATAATTAAGGACAACGTTTCATACCAATTGTCAAATGTGACATTTGACAATTGGTATGAAACGTTATGACGTTATGATATATGATATGACAATTGTCAAAGTGAAATTGGTATGAAACGTTGTCCTTAATTTTATAATTAAGGACAACGTTTCATACCAATTGTCAAATGTGACATTTGACAATTGGTATGAAACGTTATGACGTTATGATATATGATATGACAATTGTCAAAGTGAAATTGGTATGAAACGTTGTCCTTAATTTTATAATTAAGGACAACGTTTCATACCAATTTCAAACATTAAAACCTTCCCTAAAAATATTCTGTCACATCCAAGCCATATCAGTAGTTTTGAGAAAATAACTAAATATTTTAAAAGTTGGGAAGTCTATAACTCTGTCTTATGACAGAGTTATAGACTAAAACAAAGCAAGTCATTGAAACTTCCGTTCATCAGTGATAATTTTGATCTCTTATTGTTTGTTTACTTATTGACAAAAGCAGTATACTCTCTCTAATCTAATCTCGCTATCTCTTACAATTTTCAATGAAAGAATATTGTTAGCAAAAAGTAAAATAAAAAAGAAAACTAAGCGACTATATTGGAACTCATTATGTGGCTTCTATCTTCTCTGAAGGTTCAATGCAATGATATGGTTGGAGAAGTGCCAACAACTTAGCAGGAATCCAATCGCTGTAATCACATTCAAAGGTGTCCTTGTGATACCTTCCCTTTTATACAATCACTGTACATAAGAGGTTCAAGCGAAGTTGTTTGCCAGCAAGAAAAGTGACTTAGAAATCCCTATATAAGGTAGCATTTTAATTTACATTTAAAATGCTTTGATATCCGGCTTTAGAGGTAGAAAGAAGCTCTTTTAAAATTGCAATAAGTCTATCTACCCTTTTATGTAGTTTTTAAAAGGAGGCAGGATAGGTACCGCAAGTTTCTTGGTTGCAATTAGGCTCTTACTTCCTTACATAGTATAGCGGATCGCTCCGACTTCGCACGGACTTTTCTCAACTTTAAATAAACGCAAGTTTCGATTTCAATTTTTTTTGAGAATAAAATATAGCTTATGTTACTTCCCGATAATGTAGCTTTCTATAAGTGAAAGATTTTTTTAAATCGGTACAGTAGTTTTTGAGTTTATTCGTTATAATATTAGTATAAATAAAATAAAGTCGCTCCCGCTGTCTGTGCGCTTAGATCTTTTGAACTACGCTACGGATTTTAATACAGTTTTCAACAATAGATAGAGTCAAGAGAAAGGTTTATATGTATAATACATTATCCCACGGGAATGAGATCCACGCGTACGAAGTCGTGGTTGTCCGCTAGTGTCTTTATAAAAATATTTTACGTAAGCGTTGATTGGTTAAAATAGTTATTTAATAAATACTGCCTGTCATGAAAATAAATGAAAAATCAGTAGAAACGAATTTCAGTTAAAATGTGCCTACAATAAATACTTGGCACTATCAGGCATTGTGCAATACAAAAAGAAGAAGAAATAGTAAAATGGTGTTTTGCCTTCTTCGTCACCAGCCGCCGTTGTCGTGACGTGTCGTTAGCTAAGCTGGAGCTAGCTAAATTGGGCTAGCAAACTTGCTAGTTACTGGCGACCAACATTGCTAGTTACCTTAAAAAAAACTCTAAGTTCAATGGAAGAAAGCAAAACAGACACAGAGTTGTATACAAATTAAGAGATATTTCTAATAAGACAGATGTTTTTTTGAATGCAAATATGGGTACATTTACCTTTCATCTCTATTCCTTATAAATATTAAAAAAAAATGTAAGTATACATCATACTTATTATGGTAATGTATTCGCAAGAACGTTACCGCAATACCGATATAACAGTAGAATACATAGTCGGTTTCAGCTGTTAGTTACCTCCTCCTGTAGTGAGGCTCCGTTAATTTATCATGCATCAAACATTTCCTTGCTTTCATTTATTTAGCTTTAAATGGATAGTTTTATTTTATGTAGGTATTTCTTTTTTTACATTGTGAAAAGTTGTATTATATCTTAAATCACGTGAGTACCCAAAGACTGCTTAGATCTAACGTAGTACCTAGGTAATTGTATATTTTTTTTAAGTGTTTAACCTTCAATCGGGCGCGCGACGAAGGTTGCGTTTAGTCTAAAAGACCTATGAAAAGGATTTAAAACTAAATTAATTAATAATATTTTTATATCATTATGTTTGGACATTATTTGTCAAAAAAGAAAACTTATACATGGCTCAATTTTCTTTAAACATAGTAAGCATTTTGGCATCATAAACGTTTGTTATAGGTATATCTCGTAACAACTTTTTATCTCTATGAATCGACGAAATATATAACTTCTGGACGATTGCATCAAATTGAATAATTCTTTTTTTGTTGTGTATGTTACTGCCCGGACCATTGACGTTGAGACCAGAACTGCGCCATAACCTAACAAAATTGACCACTCTGTAGAAAGAGACAACGCTACTTTGTGGACAATACCTGTCAAAGGCCGCACGAGTTTTTTCTTTCTTTCACGCTTTGCATTCAATATGCAATTTTAAATTGAAAGGAATGGCACGGTCCAAGTCTATACGGCAATGGTCAGGACCAATGTTGTATTAAAAGCTTTTTTTAAATAGAACGGAAATTTAATATTTTCTACGACGTGCGCGCGTAGTCTTTTCGACTACTTCGCCGCAACTAAAATAAATCCCAACTATTCGAAATACGAATTAAAAACAACGATGAGAATTACAGACTTATTTATTATTTGCTTTAGGACAGATTCGCTTTACGATAGACTCCGTCGTAAAGTGAATCTGTCTTAAAGCGAGTCTGTCGGACATTAACGGCTTTAAGACAGATTCGGTTTACGGCAAAAGTACAGTGAACTAGATACAGATACAAATATCACTGTACTTATTATTAAAACATTAAACAAGTAACACAAATGCTATTTACTATTAGTCAAGTTGCTTCACTGTGGTCTGTATACAATACATACAGACCACAGTGAAGCTACTTGCTGTTGTGTTTCTGTGAATACGATAGGTTGCCTGGACTCATTAGGAGAGGGAGGGGGAGTTGTCAATTCTTTGCAATTGACAGCAGGTCAGAAATTTACATGCGTTTAGTTTAGACTTTTTGACACTTGAAACCCAAAATGCCGTGCTGTTCAATTTTGCAGACACGAGAAACTAACTTTATTTGAAATGTTTATCGTATTATTATTACAATACGTAATAAAAAAGTAAATAATTACACATTTTTACAATTGCAGTGTTAATCTAGCCGCATAATTTATAAAAAAAAGTGTTGTGATTCTGTGAATAAAACTTACAATACTTACATTTATGTGCGATGAAGATAAGTTCGCGTTTCTCATACAGAATTCAGTGAAATCTTTCTAATTCTTAGTTATTCTAACTTAATTTTTACGTCGAATGAACTGAAACTTCTTTTTGCAGCGCACTACAATAGTAATAATAATCATGTCAATTTTTATATCTTTCTCTTTAAACTTCGCCGTTTTCTTATACAATAAGTTTCTATCCTTTTAACATTTTTATCTTGACATTGTAGTTATATGAAGCAATACAAAGTCAATTTCAAAGAAATTCTGTTTTTAAGGTGACCAAGTGTGTTATTCCGCCGACTGTACAATTTCTGCTGTAAAGTGAACCGGTCGTGGTGTAAAGCGAACACGGGGGTTGTTACCTGGAACAAGAAATAATTATATTATGAACAGAAATGTATTGAGTGCGGTCGAATCGACTTCGCGCGACCTCTTGAAGGTTAAATTGATTGATTGTCCAAAAGTTCATCTTTTTAGACATTACTTTTTTTTATAAACTCGAATTGTTAAGCGACTCGCTTATCCGCTAAATACGATTAAGTGCCTATGATCAGTTTAATTTACAATTCTAGCAAATCGCGATCAATTTTGATGTTTTAACTCATTTAAACAAGGTGCTAGCGATATATTGGAAATGGGCGTCCTTATTGTATATCCTGTGTGTACTGACTCTTGTGTGTGTGTATGATAGCTAGGACCATGACAACCGACCTCTTTAGAGGCAGAAGGGCGTCACTAAATATTTGTTTAGGATTATTTAGCAACCTAATGGACATGTAGGCTACAGATATTCATTTACAACTTTTACAAGTGAGGCATTGAAGCATATAGTATACGAAAAAGTGTCACGTAGCAATGGTCACATTATTGATTGGTTGCTAAGCAGTCACGTTATTGACTGGTTGCTGAGCAACGCGAATGGCGATTCCGCCTGCTGATAGGCTTCCATACACAATACTTCCACTAAAGCTGTCACAGGCATTGTTGTTTATTACAATATCATTAATGTTTCCCTACGACATTATCACGGAAAATTATCGACCGTAAACCGCCTTTACAGAAAACCATTTTTTATAATTTACATTTACTTTAGTACAATTTTAATTGTCCTACGACGATGTAACTTAGGTTTACCAAAGTTGCAATCGTCGTGGGACAGTTAAAATTAACAAACGATTTTGAAGCATCTGTTTAAATTGTTGTTGCAGGGGTTGACCAATGACAGTTTTGCTTAGAATGCTTATATCAAAATAGTGTTGGTAGGTAGGTACAGTAAATAATTATTTATCGGAATTGAAAAATGCATAACTAGTTTCAAAATAAAACACATTTGAAAATGCTCTTAATCTAAGTATGTAATAAATACTCGGGTTAAAATTGAGCTTAAGTTATGCTATGAACATCAGTTTGATTTGGCACTTGTAATTGGAATAAAGGACTTGACTATTATGAAAGTTTATCTCGGCCACGCCCGTCAACTAATCTGCGTGCAGTCGTCTTTGTCTATTACTTAGAAAATAGAGTTAGAGGAACCCCAACACGATAATAAACAGTCAAATTCAAGACCCTCACACCACAGAATACCGAGAGTACAGAACTCAACCTACATAAAATGTTCTTAACGCACCCACTCATAGACATTGCATACGAACGCATAGTAGCAGTAAATTAGCCAATATTTAAGCACATAAAGTTTTTACATCGTAAGTGGATGCTCCTACTATGTTATGCCCATTGATCCTGATATCCAATCTCCAGTACTCTTCTTCTAATATTTTTTTTTGCATTAGTCTTCTAATATGGTGTCTATTATAATGGTGGCAGTACCTTACCTGCATATACAGTTTATAAATAAAGAAACATTGTAAACATGTTAATATTAATAGAATCATTTATATTTTGTAGTGTTAAATGCATGAACCTTTGCGTGATAATTTTATACATATAATTTATAATAATTATACCTACTATAGGAGGGCTTATAATAATAAATAAATAATAAGAATAAAAATATATTTTAATATCTCGGCCTTTGCCGGTTTTTTTTACGGGAAACACGGGCCGAGGCCAAGTGTTAACCTGTACAATCACAATTATTATTACGAACGTGGCATCGGGGCACGCCTTCCGAACAAAATGTCAAAACACACTGATCAACTCGGAAAGGGATCGGCCCCGTATCAACTTGAGCCGTTCAGTGTTCTTTGTATGAAACTTCCTACTGTATTGCACACTAATCGGATCGTAAAGTAATCGCCTCGCCTCGGGACAAGCTCATGATCCGCGGTGATACACCTTAAAGTGCACCGATGTGGTCTCCGGTTCATGTCCTTAAATGGCAGGTTCAAGGGGAGGCAACTGGGGAAATTGCCCCTCCCCCCTTCAGAATCATGTATTTTCAAGTGTTCGCCATACATTTGGTTCGCATTGACGGGCAAAACTACTCACACATGGCCGGTGTCGGCTCAAACTGCCCCCCCCCCAGAATGATCCTTGATCCGCGCCTGGTCAACGATGTATATGTACACGTCGACACGCACACATATACATCGTTTCACGCTCTTATTTATTCATCATCATCATTTATTGATTATTCATCGCTCCACACAATAGTGGAGTACGCACAGATATCTAACGGGAGTACGTATGAAGGTGATCTTCTGACCTCTCGGTGCTCTGTAGTCTAACTCGGAAATAAATTGAATACAAACGGGGTCGTCAATTAGTCCAAAACTTAGATGTTCTTATAATTTGTTTGGTGTAGAAGTTGTAACGTGGTTGTCGAGGCAAGTATGTCGGGGACAGTAGAAACTTTTGGCCGAAGCGTAACATTTGCTACCAAGTGCACTTTAAACTTGGCTACGACTTGCGAGACACAGACGGGCCGTGACGACGATGCCGTTACAAGTCTGTAATGAAATGGTGATACGGATTCTTTGGCGGAATTTGTTCAATATTTTGTTCTGAGTTTGAGTTGTAGTTTGTGCCTGATTGTAATATCTTCTGAAATACGAGGCTTGAATGTTAGTTCAGGCAGGCCCTGATCCAGCCCCCAATTAGGGTTATGGGCACGGTAGGGCCCAACATGTTGACAGTTTTATATTTTTTTCTAGTTTTTTAGCATTGTTAACATAATACCTACATACCCCTTTGGGGTCGGACAGGGATTCATTTACACCTTGTGTGTATACCTTGTGTGTGCTTAGTAAACAATTTTATAAAATATTCAATTAATTAAAAATATTAAATGGAGAGTAAACGAGTAAAAACATGCAAAAAGTTAATACACCGTTTCTTTCTGAAAGAAATAACGCACGCTCACCGTACGATGTTATTAATGCACATTTTTGACGTAAGCTTCAGTTGGTTATTTGCATAACCACAGGGGTAACGCCGCAAATGAACCAGTTAGCGTAGGTTATTTAGGTTGCGTTCTACTTTATATAAAATGTTGTAATATAGGTACTAATAATCTCCCGCTCGTGGCTTCTTTACATAACAATAAATACTTTTGTAATATCAGTTATGGAAAATCCTTACTAATATTATAAATGTGATAGTAAATCTGTCTGTCTGTTACGCTTTCATGCTCAAACAGCTAAACCGATTTAGATGAAATTTGGTATGGAGATAGTTAGAGTCCCGGGGAAGGACATAGGATAGTTTTTATCGCGATAACCGACATCCACGCGGGCGGAGCCGCGGGCGAAAGTTAGTATATAATACATTAACCCTTAACCACCTACCTACAGACTTTTTTACTGGAGTAAAATGGTTGCTTAATGTGAGTTTAGGCCCTATTAAGGCATTTGATATGTGATAAATGGTTGTATGACAAAAGTAGATGATAGGTGGTGAAGGGTTCATTTGTAATTTTTTTTCAAAAATTATATTACGAAGTCATTTGATATTACATCAAATGACTTCGACTTCGTAAAGAAGCCAAGAATGGGAGGTTATTAGTGTATTAAATTCCTCATGTATACTGCTAACTAAGGGTTATTTGTGTGGATTTCGGTTACCGTGATAAAAAATATCCTATGTCTTTGCCCGAGGTTCAAACTATCTCCATATCAAATTTCAGTGAAATCGCTTCCGCGATTTAACCGCCTCTCGCAGTAGTATCGGATTAGAATTAATTCAGAACATCATTTTTTTGATCTGATGTCACATTTACGGTCAGTTGTTTTAGTAGCTCCGTAGTTTTTTTTAGATTTTGTGTACTGTCGTGAAAGCCATGAGTTATAGCTATTAAAAACATCAGCCACCACTCACCATGTTTGTGAAGATATACTGCTATATGTTTTAAATGAAATAGCAAAGTTATTAAGTATAAAATCAGTTTCAAACTTTTTACGAGAAGGTAGGTGGATATTCGAATTAAACAGCAAAATAATCTCAAAACTCGACAGTTAAGTGTGCCATAAATACATGATGGCGACAGGGACAGTAAAACTTTACGCTCAAAGGGCTAAAATTACAAACGTACTTACGTAATTTTCTTTGTAATAAAATTATTTTATGCAAATTAGATACGACTTATGACTGGTATGTTACTGCTTTATCGAGGAGCTTGTCAACAAACATATACAGTCTAGAAGGAAATATTACAGGACAACTTGCACACGGCCATCTGAGCCCTAAGACAAGTGGCATAAACGCTAGTAGATTATTATGACAATCTAGAGTTTTAAAAACCGGCAAGAGCATGTCTGACCATGCTCAGTGTAGGGTTCCGCAGCCGTTGCCGTATGAAAAAATCCGATTTGAATAATAGCGCCCGCAGAAGAGCGTGTGTTCATGGCACTTATACCCTTTTGTTGAGAAATGCAGTTTATCGGCAATAACTCAATGACGGTTTATCCGATCATGCCCAAAATCATTTTAGTTTAAAGTAGGTATTTGTTAAGCGCTTCCTACCTTTTTGATTTTAGAAACCTTAAAATGTTTTGAAAAGACCTGTCGATGTGTAGTTTTTACCAAATTTGGTCAAAATTCATTGTGTAGTCTTTGAGTAAAATGCCTGTGACATACGGACGGACAGACAGACGGACATAACGAAACCATAACGGTTCCATTTTTGCCATTTTTGCTACCGAATCCTACAATGGCGGCATTTAACATGTTGCTATTTTTATAGCTCCCCGTTTAACGAGTGAAATCACAGAACAAAATATACTCTACGAGTGCAAATTATACTTGAAATACGTGTTAACTGGGTAAGAACGAGAGTTTGTGATTCTAAAAAGAAAACTTGAAAAAAAAAACTTGAAACCGACAACGAGACTTTGTGATTCAAAGAAGAAAACTAGAAAGAAAATAAACTTGGAACTGACATCGAGCCTTTGTGATTCAAAGAAGAAAACTTGAAAAAATATAAACTTGAAACTAAAAGTAAATAAACTTGAAACTGGCGAATGCACATAATGTGCGAGCACCGTAAAATCGGAGGGAAGAAAAAAAAAGACAACCGAATAGAATGACGGCGTTGAGCCTTCAAATCTTTTTAAACTAGCTGACCCGCGCAACTTCGTCTGCGTGATTTTTCCCCGTTTTTGCAATATTTTTTATTGCTGCTCCGTCGTAGCATGAAGTTAGGTATATAGGCTATAGCCTTCCTCGATAAATGGGCTACCCAATAGAAAAATATTTTTTCAATTCGTACCAGGGGTTCCTTAGTTTACCGCGTTCAATACAAACGAACAAACTCTCCAGCTTCATAATATTAGTAAAGTGGAGAGATTCTCAGTTTTGCACGGGTAACGACGTCATTCACTCTATTTTATTAGAGTTTATGCCACTTCTCTACTGACCTCTATTCTACTGGTACCCTGGATAAAGTACCGCCGACAGGAACTAGATACTTAAATGGAATAATAGCTATTTTTCATCGGCACTAGCTGTCTTGGCGAACTTCGTATCGACCCGTTATTTTTTCTTAATATTTTTTATTAGGTAAGACTTGCAAGTACGACTTTATTAGAAAACTAAAAAAAAAAGAATGAATGAAATCGGTAAATATTGAAGTAATTTTTATAGGCATTTCATGCCAATTATTTTACAAATACAATAATTGCACTTTTGAAAAATAGTCCAGATAGGTGGTCCGCTTCTGGCCCCGGTTTGGCTGCGGAAGTCCCGGGTTCGACTCCTGATTCCGGATTTTCAAATTTTTCTATCTTTCAAAAATGCAATTATTGTATTTGAAATCGGTAAAGTCGTACTCTAGCTATCTCGTGACCAAGGGAAATAGTGATTCATTTTTATTTACAGGATTATTTTTAATATACTAATAACCTCTCGCTCGTGGCTTCCTTTCATTAAGCCAAATAACTTCATAATATTATTTTCGAAAAAAAAAATACCAATGAACCCCCCACTAACTACCACCTACTATTATCAGTGATGATGAAGAGTTTGTTTGTTTGAACGCGGTAATCTCTGGAACTACGGATCCGAATCGAAAAATATTTTACTGTTGGATAGCCCATTTATCGAGGAAGGCTATAGGCTATATAATATCACACTATGACCTATAGGAGCGGAGTAGCGATGAAAAATGTTACAAAACCGGGGAAAATTTACGCAGACGAACGTGCGCGGGTCTGCTAGTATTCAATATTTTCCAAAACTGATATTACAAAGTTATTTGGTGTAAAGTGTGTATGTAAAGAAGCCACGAACGGGAGGTTATTATGTATTACAGATCACCCTGTATATAGATTTGAAATTGCTGTCACTTTGTACGCGGAAGCCAGTATAGTGTACTAGTAGGTACTATAATATAGAGGTTAGTGATGTAAGCGCTGCCAAGGAAAGTATTTCCAGCTTTTATTCTAAACTCTCGGTGTTTCGTAATTGTATGTTCATTTCATTGCCCATTTAAAATGTATGGTTCAGGTGAAAATCGGGTCATATTATCAATTGTTAACTGCTAATGGGAATTATTTAAGCAATGTAGGTTTGCAAACATATACAGGTAGCGAGAAACTTTAATTATACATGGATAGTTGGTGAATTCTGAGTAGGAACAAATTAAATAGATGTAGATATTTACTTCCAATAACGAGCACATTGACCCACACGTAAAGAGATCTCGATCAAATCTCGGTCGAATTTCTCGAGCCAAACAACGCAAGTTAAGGTCGACCGTACGTTACCTGCGTACGGTCGACCCTGTGGTACGTGTTTATGTGTACATGGTATAGTTTCCGACTTGTGAGCCGGCCTGTACTTATGTATTTTTTGGTAAGATTATTTTACGTAGGTTACAACTTCGTCTGCGTCAATTTTCCCCGTTTTTGCAATGAAATCCCTTAGTCACCTTGACGACACCGATGGAAAGAGATGGGATGGTACTATTCTTAAGCCGGTACCATACGGATTAAAATCAATTAGCGATTTAATAATTATCTGACATATATATTCCATCACGTTCATGTGTTCATCAGGGATATATTCCATCAGTAGAATGATGAAATCCATTTCATAAGTTGTTTAATAAAGTTAGCTAGTATGGATCTAACTTTATTAAACCACTTATGGATGCTGTTCAATCATCTGTTAGGGTTCTAAGCATTTTATTCATCGCTGTACTACATAAAAATCAATTCTATTTACTTAGCGTTTTTCTAAAGATAAACATAGAATTCTCCAGAATATTTTGTATATCATTGGCAATTCAAATGATCTTTCCCGACACAATTCTTTAGCATTCGACTTCGGTTTACATTTCACAACAATAAAGAATGCCTTCCTCAGCTTAACTAAATTAGAAATTTACTTTTGTTCACGTTTTCATGCTATCATTATGGCATAAGAATTAAATTGAAATCCAAGTTCCAAAGCAAAAGTACACTGTTACAAAATCTCAAAGGCTTTTTCATTCACTATAGCCTGTATAAAATTCACCACAAAATTATCCAGTTCTATAAATATTTTACGTACAATAAAATTTTCATTGTATTTCAGATAGCGGTCGCGGTCAGTTGTAGGCGCAAACCTCTTAACACCGGAAGGCCTTTGCCTCAGCTCCCCGGTTCTTCAAAACCCAAACCCTTTTTGATATATTCAGGGCCGCATTGAAAAATGTAAGCTAAAATGCTCCTTAGCTCGTTTTGCAACATGAAAACTCTCTCAAAAGGTCGAGGTTTTAATGAGATGAATACGCTTTATCCGGATAAGCTTTTTAGACTCCTACAGTGCCGAAAGCTTTGCCTTTTATGCAACTCAAGATTTCCTTTGCTGTTCTTTCTAGAAATTCTACTACTATCGCTAATCCTCTTTGAGCTGTAAGCAAAAATAATGAGATATGGCATCCTTGGAAAATAAAAATAGACTGCGCGAAAGTGTTTTCGTTAGTATTGCTTTGACAAATGAAATTATATACATTATATAGCCAATTACGGAATCAATTAAGCCTCCATTGAATCAGCTTTGTTTCCCAATAGAATTGTAAAATCATTATTCCTCATCAATTTTCCTCTGCTCCGGCAATCTATAATGAATTCCAGATTAGAGCCTCTTGTTCGAGCTTTTTTCTTTCAAAGTTAATCTTTTAAGTCATTGATAACTTTTCTTTTAGCAAAATGGAACGTAACGATATTTCGACGAAAAGTTTTATTCCTTACGCTTTGTCTCTTTAAAATCGTTAAAATGATATTGCAGAACAATTGTACTTCAAACGCTTTTAAATTAATTACATTTCACAGAAAATTATAAAACTTTCAGGCAGTGTCATTACGAAACTATGTTTTGTTAATTCAAATTGTTATGGCCTAATAACTTTTTAACTAAAAGAAGAATCTGTAAATCAAGATACCGAGTTTAATTTATAAGATTCTTTCTTTTCTTTTTTTTGCAAAACATTTATACTTATTCATTAATTAACAGTAATTTGACACCAATATTGAGGCACATATAGTTTTTACATTGTAAGTGGATGTTCCTACTATGTGTGTATATATCCAGTCTTTTTTAAATATTTTTATCTCTTGTTTTTGTATCAGTCGTCTAATATAGTGTATAATATAATGGTGGCAGCACCGTACCAACATATACATTTTATAAACAAAGAAACATTGTAAACATTGGCAATTTGAAAAGAGTGACCGCGAGTTTTTCTCCGTCTTTACCTATTGTTTGCGAACAAGCATTATATGCAAATGTAAAATTGACATTTCACAATAGTATTTTGCTTCCTAAGTGAATGTTGTTATGAAATGTTTTATTATTATTATTATTAGGTTCGTCTCTCTAAACTTTATTAAAGGTCTAGTATTATGGAACACACCACTGCTGCATATTTAACATAACGGGAAAATAACCACGGATTTACTACTCCAGGTGCTTCCAAGATTAATTTGTAAGCACTATACGAGTATGCGTAGCAGAGGAGTGGGGCCCGAACTAAATCTCTTAACCACTCGACAACTTAGTACATTAATCTTGCCTAGCAAAGTCACGTGTTTAATTACTACTCCATGGTTTTCATTGGAATACAACATAGGTATGTGTAATATATTAAGACCAAAGAAGAGAAACCTTACTGAAAAGGTTTTTGATGTGATAACGTCTTATAAATCGATGACCGGGTGCACGCACGAAAAAGTGTAACGGTCCGTCACGTTCCGCCGGCTGACAGGCTAAAGTATTGTGGCCGTCCATTAAAGCTGTCACAGGTATGGTTATTGTGTTATTATTATTACAATGTCATCAATGGTTGTTATCACGTAACACTATCGTCTGTAAACCGACTTTATAGACAACCATTTATTTTGGTACACAAAAGTGACAATGGCAAAGAAGAAAGACGGCGCGGTCCGGGTCTATACGTCAATAGGTTCTCGTGACAATGCGTAGATTATCTAAATGCCGACATTTTTAATACAATATGGCGAACATTTCAAAATGGTCATTAATAATTTCCATGACAAGCCTGATAACTTTAAGTAAAGTTTCACTATTCTAATCTCTATGAGAATATACGACGAAACGGAGAAGGAACGACCAATTGCTGCCCTAAAATGAGTTAAATACTGTGGCGACAGACAGTCCAAGGAGTGGCGGCCGCCGTAAAGGTTTTCTTCGGTTACATATTTTACTTTTAGTAGGTGGGTTTTAAAATTAAATAAATTAATATTTTTTTCCTAATTCAATGTTTACCTACTATTACTTCCTACTACTTTGTAGGTTATTTCCAAAAAAAAAAACTCACACCAAATGGTAATGTGAAACACTAAAGGAATCTGTAATAAATAAGTGCAAACTAGATGTAAATAGCAGGTGACCTGCTGATATATATTTTTATTTTTCTATTTGGAAAAACCTACCTACCCAAAAATTTTACTAAAGCCTAAATCGGTATCCATACTAATATTGTAAAGCTGAAGAGTTTGTTTGTTTGTATAAACGCGATAATCTCAAGAACTTCTGGTTTGAATTGAAAAATTATTTTAGTGTTCGATAGCCATATAACATCAAGCTATGATCAATAGGAGCGGATCAATGCATTTGTGTAATAAAAATGATTAGAACTACATTGAACTTTACCTTGCTTGAGGTATTCGCATACCACACTACGATCAATTACCACAATGTTATTTCAATTATTTAGCTGCTAATATTGCATATGTCACCCTGGCTTCGATATATATATGATAGACCTCATTCATTCATCAATGCCTAGCCAAATCTCCAAGGATTTCAGTTTCTTACGTCCAAGCTTAGGAAGCTTAAATTTTTGGTTTATTTTATGACGTAGATAAGGGAGAATCAAGAGTTTCAAGAAACTCGAACTCTAAAGATACTCGCACGCACTAAAGATATCTAACAAATTTCATACGTCTCGTCAATTAGAACTTAGTAATTAACTGCACTAATTACATTTATAGCGTCATTGATACTCGTATTTTCCATTGACATATAGACCAGGACTGTGCCAAAGGCGAAGGGATAACATTATTCAGAGGTAAACCGATACAAAAATATATGTTGCTGTACATGGTTCTTTTAATACTTGGTAATACTGAATAACTACAGTCGAAAGGGAAACCGAAAGTAATGGTGTTCTAAGGACCCTCTGCAGTGTGCCACATCCTTCAATTAAAAAGTAAACATTGAGTGCAAAGCGTGAAAGAGAAAAAAAAATCGTGCGGCCTTTGACAGGTATTGTCCACAAAGTAGCGTTGGGAGTTGTAAAAATGGCGGCAAACTAACCGGCCATTATTTTTACAGCTCCGAGTTTAACTTGTAAAAAATGATTTGAATACGTGTTAATTGACTAAGAACGAGACTATGTGCATGTAATAAGTGCATAAATACTTGACACTGGCAGAAATTAGCCGTTAAATCGGCTAGATTGCCATAAACTCAAAGAAGAAGAAGAAGAAGAAAGTAGCGTTGTCTCTTTCTATAGGTGGTCAATTTTGTGAGGTTATGGCGCAGTCCTTGTATCCATGTCAATAGTATTTTCTCAAAGCATAAACAGCAAACATTATTTTTTAAATATATCTGCAATTAATAAAAAAAATATCTTGGAAAAGTATTTACTTCCCAACCTAAATGTAATATTGTGTTATCAAGGATTTCCTCGATAACACGGTATTAAAAGCATAGACGAGATAGACGCTCCTAGTATGTGAACAAAACTGATTTATACATTTTTTTGTATGAGTTTAATTTACATAGTAGAAGCGTCTGTGTCCTCAACATAAATGTAGGAGCTAGACGTCAAATATACTTAGAATTGACAGCCTCTGATTACACACATCTCTAAGCACATGCAGACAGGAGCTTACAAATCATTGAAACCTCTGTCGTATTCAGGGTTTAACCACAGCATGTGGTTATCGGAATTTGGCCGATGAGCGGTCTCGGCTAGTGGCGTGCCGTTTTAGGAGATAGCTTTTGATTGGAATGTTACTTTATTTCAATATGTAGACCTTTGGATGGTATTTGGTTTTAGCTTTCGAACTGTTTAAAATGATTGGAAATTTGTGGTAAATTTGAAGTGTTTGGAGTTCCAAAACCTAAAAGATTTTTGCTGTCTAGATCCTTTTCTCAGACGCGCGTGGAACTATTAATATGATATGTTTGTATTTGCTCCCATTATAGCATATACTACCTACTCACCATCAAACTTGGAATGTTTAAAGTTACTTTCCTACTATTTAATATATGGTAATATTATAAATTCGAAGTTTTGTGAGGATGGATATTTATTGCACTTTAACGCAAAAACTAACAAATGGATTTTGGTTTAGTAAGTATGACATGTGTTATACAGTACAGTAATGTACTGTACTGTATAACACATGTCATAAAAATAAAGCAGGCGAAGTCCCGGGGAAAAGCTAAAAAAATAATCTATACCAATATTATAAAGCTGAAGAGTTTGTTTGTTTGTTTGAACGCGATAATTTCAGGAACTACGCGATCGAATTGAAAAAATCTTTTACCGTTGGATAGCCCATTTGTCGAGGAAGGCTATACTGAGGCTATATAACTTCACGCTACGACCAATAGGAGCGGAGCAGCAATGAAAATGTTGCAAAAACGGGGAAAATTAACGTAGACGAAGTTGCGCGGGTCGGCTAGTAACAGATAACCAGTCAAGTATGAGTGTGGCTTGTTATAAAATTAGATCTATGTAGCGAAAAGATACCTACTTTACGCAACCCTTGCTTGATGCGATAGTTGGACACGTACCTAACCAATTCAAATTAGACTTTGTTGTAAACCGCTTTACTTACTTTTTCTATCTTTTATCTTTTTTATTATAAAAAGATAAATAACAATGTGGGTCGCACATTACTAGCACTCTTGTTAACCCATCCAGCTAAGCTAAATGGCTTGTGTTAGGATTGGGTTCACGCGTCGTTGGTAGTATATCTAATGGGTAGGATTCTAAATTTCACAGTAGTATCGAAAAAAATACTTTACCAGAAATAAAGAGTCAATTATTATGTTAATTAATAAGTACACATATCTACATCGTTTGTGGCTGATCAGACCTCTCGGTCACAATTTACAACTCAGAGGGTCGACCTCTCGATCGGAAATCTGTGTCTTAGACTAACGGCAATTGTCGCTTCATTAATCACTACCTATAGCTGTTAATCTGTTGTACTGAAAGCGCTTTATTGAACTGAAATAGAACCCTATTATAGCTTTGTTTGAAGGAAGCCTCTGTTGAAAATTGAGTGAGTTGTGGAATGGCGGCTAACAGTTCCACGTAAAGCGTGATTTTGTGCAGATATACCTAATAAGAAAGTTTAGACCTGTTCAGTACAAACATTTCTACCATGTAGGTACATATATTCAGATGCAAACAGGGCAAAAATCATGGTTTGTCCATTGAGTGTAGATATACTTATTTATATAGAAGAAGAATGGATATACCTATTAATGCAGTTGACTGTATAAACTCACTAAATTTGAAGAACTACAAATCGGTTACCTAAATTAGCAAAAGGGATTTAAAAATGTTATATCTGGTTATCGTTATTGATCGAAGTTTACCGAAATTGATGGAAATTAGAATAAGCCTTGACTTTTGTAATATTTTTCTTAAATTTCGCTGCTGTTGTTGTTGTTTTAATAAGTTAGTCTTCAACTGGTGGTGTCTCTTTCAAACTCAAGCGATCTGACTCTGACGGCATCACAGAATAGATGTCTATGTATTCTGTAGACAATATCTTCAATGTAACAATGTCAAGGTTAGCTTTCTGGGGCTGAACGGGCGTTTTATTGTTTTTATTTTAGAGATTTTTATCTGATATTCAAGTTCTTGTAAGCAAAAATACAACTTTTCACTGCGTGTTACAAAATAAAGAAACATTTTCTTTTATCTTTTGTCGTTTGAATGGTGTTGAAGTGATATAATCGCGCCGCGTGGCGGGTGCCAAAGCGCGTTTATTTTACTTTGATTGTTTGCCTGTAGCCTGTATACTTTACAAACTTGGGGCCAGAGTATTTTGTACTTCCAAATTTTAACGAAGAACCGATTTGTGTTCACTGAGGTCGCTGAAGCGTAACATTTTTCCCGAAACCACGGGAATATACCTAAAACATAATCCGTGTTGCTCTATGGGTAACTTTTAAGTCGTTTTAAATAGCTTAGAATATGTTTTTAAAAGCACTATTGTGTAAAACTTAATACGTTTTCTTATATGGAAATTACATTCTTTTGAACATCGATATAATATGTGCTAATGCAATTATCTCAATTTTAATAACAGTGCGATGTCTATAGAAACGGAGGCGAATGGGTAATGGGTAGCACGTACCACGTACATACGGCTGCTGCGCAAGAGGTCGTGTGCTCCATTCTTACAGAGAACAAAATCCACAATTTGTGATGCAAAATTAGTTGTTCTAATTCTAGGTTTTATTGTGCCGCGGGAGCAGCAGCGGGAGCAGGCTTAAAAAAAAGAGAGAGTTGCCTTATGGACACCAGGTTGGAACGTAATTCCTTTTGCTATAACTTTTTTGTGTTTGTACTAACTAACGATTACAAAAAATCTGGAATAACATAACATTTAAAAAATTGTCTCATAACAAATTATGATTTTACTCACATATTACATTACACACAGCCAGTTTGACATAGGTAAAATAAACGTTACGACCTTTTACAAAAATACAATCAACCTATATAACACAACCTCTTTATTCTAGCTTTACATAATCATAAATAATAGATTTTTGATTAATATCAAATTAATATGCTTTTTTTCGTCTAGCCTCTCAGCACGCATCCAAAAACTTGCGGTAATGAACTATGTTTTAAAAACCTTTTTAACCGCCTTAAAAAAAGGAGCACTCTCTTTTTCTTTCTCTTTTCGACCAGTATGTATCGAAAACCAGTGATCTGATAAAGATAGGGTTTTGGCTATTCGACAGCTTATTTTTCTGGGAAGGTTTATAAAACATTGTCTTAGCTTATAAAATACCAGATATATCGACTAAGAAATAAGAGTGAGTCAGCAAAATTTGCATTCGGTGATGTGCTTGATTAATTTTTTTTTTTCTGTCAAGGCGGTTCATTTTTTAAACCATTCTTTTTGCGCAGATTCCTGGCTTTTAAAAATTACATAATTCAGAACTCACCATTTATAATATTTTATTATATGGAAATATTCGAGATCAAAACAACTTACGAAGAGAATTGAGAGAGAAATTCAGAAGCTGTTTCGTCAACATGTAACGTGATTATATAATAATCTTGTATGAAAAGGAGATTACTTGCGACAAAGCAATTGTGTAATTTTCTATGTACCTACCATATATTTAACCGTTGACGTAAATGTGTGACTGTGTATCAAAAGTGTTTGTCTAAGATACTCTATACCAGGGGGAGACCTTGGTATAGAACTTTTAACATTGCGGAACACCTACCAAATAGCTTTTATTTTATGGAACCCCAAGTTCATGACGGGTTGTTGGGGGGAGGATTGGGGAGGAGAGGGGCTGCAATTAACCAATTGTCCAGTTAACCCTGCTCTATACCATCGTAGCGCATAAACCGATATATCGATTTGGATATGATGTTTGTTTAGCTAGCTAGCTAGCTAGCTAGTTTAATCAAGATGGCACTTTGTATCAATATCATTAGCTATTACTTTTTGTAATTGTAGATAGGTATAAATTTAAATGTATGCAGGAAAAAAATCGTCTCAAGCGGGACTTGAAGGGTTGAAAATCGCGGGTTCAAGTTCTGACTAAAATTAGCATAAAAATGCTTTAAAAATTACAAAAAGTAATGTTCAGGCCCACCGTCCTCAAAAATCTGTGTTTAAATAGTTTCTGCAATGAAGCTCACAGAGTACAAGTTCCTTATCCGTGGTGAATGACGTCACGATTGCCATAAAATCGTATCATGTGGAGGTTAAATTCGACTTTAGCGGACGTGTCTCGATGCCGGAGTTGGTAACGGCCCGGCCCTAAGGCCGGTACCCCTAAGGTAGCGGGTTCCAGTCCCGCCTGAGACGATTTTTTCCTCCATACATTTAAATTTTCAAGATAAGTAAAATTTTCTCAAATGTCGGGGTGTTTACCCGATTGGGCCCGAAGATTGTCCATTTCTTAAGCACACTTAAAAACTCAAACGGCAAGTTACGAATTTCATAATGTGAGGTAAGATTAATGGTAGCCTAGTGGTTAAGACATAGGACTCGCAAACGAAAGGTCACAGGTTCGAATCCTACCCTTTATACTAACGACGTGAACCCACTCCTAACACAAGCCATTTAGCTGGAGTGGTTAACATGATTGCTAGTAATACTGTAGGTATTTCCAGTAGCTAGATAACTTTAAAAACAAATGTTGTGACAAGTGATCTGAACTTCCATTTCCGAATTATCTCTATTTCGTAATCCAATTGTAGCCGATTCCAGCCACTGCAACCACAAATAGGATGAAGGATTATGTTAGTTCAATTCTGCGGGTAGTTGACGCTCATTATTTAACTGGGCTATTTATTAGCAAATACGGTGATTGAACTGTTAGAGCTCGGTGTCACTTGTCAGATCCGAATAAAAATGGGATTGATCCAGTACTAGAACATTTTGTATACATACATATCAACCCATATGATGGCCCACTGCTGGGCACGGGTCTCCCCAGTAGAACCTACTGGTATGTAGATCCTGGGGGTAATTGCCATAATCGCCACGCTTGGCGAGCGGGTTGGCGATCGCAGTAAGGCTTTAAGTACGCAGAGGACGCTGCTGCCCGTCCTCCGGAGTGAAATCCCTTAGTCGCCTTGACGACACCCACGGGAAGAGATGGGGTGGTACTATTCTTAAGCCGGCACCACACGGCCACAACATTTTGTATGGAGAGGCGACAAAAACGGATATTTTTTTTCGCCTCTCCATACAAAATGACGTTTGTAAGTGTGAACTGTTCAATGCAAAATGTAGTGCCACTAAAGCATCCGATTTTGTATTCGATTGGAATTACTCTTTTACTTTTACAGGCATTTAAGTCTTGAAAATTGGGAGCCTAATCAGTAACTTTATCTGTCTGTTAGTTGAACCGCGGAATCGATTTATATCGAAATTATATCGAAATCGAATAAAATTCCTATAATATCTACCAAATGTCATCTAACATTTGGTAGACATTATAGGAATTTTATAGGCATTTTTTGCCGTTACATCATAATTTGTTAAAATGATCTCTACCGGCTAGATAGCGCATGCGAGGGCCCAATTCGCAAGCATGAAAAGTCTCGGGTTCGATTCCTGGGCCTGGAATTCAAATTTTTCTATCTTCCAAAATGCAATTATTGTATTTGGTAGATAGTTTTTTTTTATATAAAGATAACTAGGAATGTGGGATTGTGGTCCCATATTACTAGCAATCCTGTTAATCTCTCCAGCTAAACTCTCTGGCTTGTGTTAGGAGTGGGTATAGTTTAGTGTAGTGTAGTTTCAGTGAGAGCTATTAAGAGTACTCTAGGTATATTTGTAATCCCTTGTTTATTCTATTATATCCATTTAAAAAAATCATTTGGTCGGAAAACTACCGAAGTATGAAATAAATAAAATCATGTGATAGGATTTTACATGAGACACTGTAATTGTCCACAACTTGAACACTGTAATTGACACATGGTGGAAGCACAAAAAACAGAACAGATTCTTTAAGATAAAATAGGCCATTGGTAGATCTAAAAACCAATATCGGATTACATGTGACTACAATATATGTACTTAGATACTCATACAGATAAAACAATTTCTTTCTTCCAGGCAGCTTGGGAACGGATCATAAAATTAAATGTTAGTAGCAAAGATATCTGCTTTCTTATACCATATATAATTTCAGGCATTGCAGCTTCCAACTACAGACGAGTAAAGCACTTGTCCAACCGCCGGCGAGTAGCGAGCAACTATTAACTATTTTCTCGCTCAAGACACGTACAATAAATGTAGATCCCGTGTAACAAAAGAGAACGCGTCAAAATAGGGCGAGTTCTCTGTGTATTGTACACTACACCACTGGGGTGTCGTCTACATTTTTTTTGGTAACCACACCACCGTAATGAAGTTCTAATAAAACTTGTATTTATCGATCGACACATCAAATTCAAAATCTTGATATTTTGCGAAAATATGAAAAATACAATCCTTGACATGTATATTTTAGTACATATTGACGAACACGTTATGTCACTTATGGTCGTTAGACGGCAATAAGTGTCAAAATGACACACTGTTGCGGGGCAGTATGTGCAGGTTAGGTACATTTGAATATAGTTCTCTCTCAGTGGCCGAGAACCCACGTGCGTTTAAGAACAGTAAATATATTTGATGCTATGATTTTAAGCACTATTAACCAATACAAAGATTATAATAAGGTTTAACCGTGTTTGTTTTATTTTTTGTGAAATATATCAAATTTAAAGTTCAAATTCGCCTCCTGTAAAATGAGTATTTTTTTGATATGTAAGTATCTTGCAATAAGTCAGTGACATCACTAGTTGGCAGTGGTGTGGTTACCAAAAAAAAAATATAAACGATACCCCAGTGGTGTCGTTGACAATACACGGAGTCCTCGCTGGAAATGTGAACAATCAGCCATCAACTATTAATATATATATATATCTTTTGTTTACACGGGATCTACATCTATTATATGCTTCTTGAGCGATTATTTAGTTGATAGTTGCTCGCTTTCTCGCCGTTAGTGGGACAAAGAGCCTAAGGACGAATTTTTGGATCGACTTAAGCACGCGCCGAGCCCCGAGCACTACTTCCTTTGATGTTTGTATTTACTCTTTTTGTGAATAGAAAAAAGCTTTGCAGAGTCACGTTACTAATACAGTGTAGTAGCTTGGGATACGTAGATTTGTGTCGAGTTAGGATGATCATGAGTTTTGTTTTTCCAGTAATTTCCGGCAAGGGGAATAATGTAATTATATAAGAGATACACAACAGTATGGTGTCTACACCTACTTGTGAATGTTTCCTGAACATATTCCCGTAGTTAATCAGTCTGAAACGTGGTAATTATAACGTAAGTAGTTATTATGGAAGTCTTTGTAGAAGCTGACCGCATGAGTGAATGATTATTATCTCGATGGTAATATGTTACCGTGATCGAGTTTAATATCGTGTATCTACGGCTACTCTCTAACTCTAATTTTGTCTTGAACTAAAATGGATATGAAATTGAGTATTTGAATCAAAACGATTTGCTCTGTAGAGATTTGTATGAAATTTGACATTATGACGTCATTATGTTCTGGTGTTGTTATAGTATTTATTTTATCATTATATATACATATTTATGTATAAAAATGTAATGTTTTGTAATTTTTGTACATTTTAGTTAGTATTTGATTAATTGCTGCTTATGTGACATAAGTTTTTGGACTGCAACAATAGCTGACGTAGAGGATCTACGTCAGCAATCTGTCCGGCATAAAATTACAATTAAGTATTTTGTTTAAGTTTGTTCTGTACACTGTGACAAATATATATATTTTTTTGTGATATTACTTTGTGTAAAACAATTCTCGCGCTTTACCATGAACATTTACTATTGACACGGAGGCAAAACTTTATACATACTTCGGTCGAGCATACATAGATGTCGCTCATGGACTTAAAAACACAAAACACCCCTTTGCTACATAGTGCTCATTCAATTTTCTATGTGTTTTGTGACTCCACTGCCTATCAGATTTCTCCTAAAAGGACTTCCCTTTGTTATATATTTTTATATTTTCTTCTATAGTGAGTAGGTACTAGATTCTAAGACCGGATCCCTCGAAACTTTGACATAGACACAGAGAAGGCGGGGCTTGACAACGAAGTTACGCGGTCTATGACTTATTATGGACCTCCCTATTGACAAAGGCTTAGTTTGGACAACGCAGAACCTTGTTATGTATAGTGTATAGGTACTCTTAAATACTATAGCAGTAGCAGTACTATTGTGTATTGTTTAATATTTTTTGTAAAGTCTGAATTGGCAGTCAGCCAATGCGGAATAAATAATGCGGTTAAAGTGCCAAAGTCAAAATTCTTAGTTTAAAGAGTTCAGCAACGACTCTCTACTTTAAGCAAGCGTATTTGAGATCGATCCCAAAGTTACAAAAATACGAAAATGGCCGTTTTAATTAAAACTTGATTGCAACTGCACTGCTTTAAATACGTGAATTGCCCCCAAATACCTACCAACCTTAAAGCTATTATGTATTATATCTATTGCCAAGCTCCTGGAAGTGGTTCATAGATGAATAAATTTTACAATTCGTTTAACATTTTCTTTAAAAAAATGTCAACTTAAATGCAACGCCTTTACAAAAATGAGGGTCACATTTCTGAGATAGGTGTCAGTTTGTACGCAATTTATCTTCGTCTTCGCAAATACTAAACCTACAGAAGAGTTCGTCAACTTATATTTTGTTGACATTTGGGCCCTGGGGCTCTAATTGCGTATACCAAGTTTTAATTCATAAAAATAGTGAAAGAATGGCATTACAGTGACATTATAATAGTGACTTTAATAGTTAAAAGCGAGTAGACATTAATGATGATCTGATTTATTTTTCTTTATTAATATTTGTTATCAAATATGAAATATTGAAACCTTCGTCTTTCGTGAACTCTGCAAAGTGAACAAACTTTTTTATTAAATTCGTGATGGACAAAGTCGCTGGTTGCAGCTGCGAGTAGATAATGAGAATATTGTATTACGTATGATTGGTAGGTTTTAATTATAAATTACATTATCTATTGAATTGCAATCATTTCCGCTTGTTTACTAACTATATTTTTAAAGTAATGGTTATTTATTGGCTAAACAAAAACACTAGTCAACGAAATTTTGTAACAAGAAAGGTGCTTATCAATTTTGAAATGCCTGCCTACCCTCAATATAACCCCATGTTTAGGTATTGGAACGTAGTGCCTTATCGCACGTTTTAGTTTGCGGAATGAGAGGCTAGATGGAAAAAAGTGTTACATTTGACATCGAACAAAAAAGCGTAACATTTTGACATCGATCAAAAAACTATTATCTAATATATAAAATTCTCGTGTCGCGGTGTTTGTAGTTAAACTCCTCCGAAACGGCTTGACCGATTCTCGTGAAATTTTGTGTGCATATTGGGTAGGTCTGAGAATTGGACAACATTTATTTTTCATCCCTCTAAATGTTAAGGGTTGTCCAACACTATTTTTTTTTAATTTTTAGATTTTTTTTATTTTTTTATGATATAGCATTTATTGCCTCTATTATTATTTGTTAATTATAAACTTTAATTTGCAAAAACGGGCAAATTTGACGCAGACGAAGTTGCGAGGGTCAGCTAGTTTATTTTATAGATTACGTGGAGCTAGAATATGGAGTTTGTGTTCTAAAGGTTGTGTGTATTTTGTAAAAGGTTGTTATGTTTATTTTTTCCCCCCCTTCCTTCTCTATGTAAGAAAAAATAATAATCAGCCAATCCCTTTCCTCCCTGTTTAACATTTATTACGTAAGAATCTAAAGGAAAAATCTATAAAGGTACACTTTAATTTTTATTTTTCAAAGAAACAATATTTAGGAACGTTTTTGTAATCTATGGTTTTATTTTTAAGTTTTTTTTTCTCTTGCACCTCCGTACTCGAGCGTTTTTCAAAGTATAAAATAAACTTAGGCATTTTTGTGATCTTACGTAAGAACTGTCAAGGCCCTCTCCCACCCGTTGTTTACGGACCTAATGCGATATCAATACGAGTAGTACAAATGTGGAAATTTTAGTGCCATCCTTGAAAAAGGATAGCAAGATCGATTTAATAGTAGTTACAAAACTGTATGTCGTTCACAAATTAGTTTTAGGTCATTTAGAAAAGTCTAGGCATAACAAAAACTTGATATTTGGGTACCACATGATCTCCATGAGAGAAACTTAACTTGACGTGTTTCCATTTGCGATTCTTTGTTTAAACGTAACAATTCCGACCCATTTCTTAAACGGTTGATTAGGGGTGATGAAAAATGTTTACGATAAAAATGTCCGAAAAAGATCGTGGTCGAAGCATGGACAAGTCCCACAGACCGTAGTAAAGCCCGGCCTGACTCGGAATAAAGTGATGCTGTGTGTATGGTGGAAGTGGAAAGGAATTGTCCACTGTGAGCTTTTGCCGCCGGGAAAAACTATCGCTTCTGAACTCTACTGTCAGCAACTGATGAGCTTAAAAGAAGCCATTGAGAAAAACCGGCCGGATCTGGTGATCAAGAAGTGGTGTACCATTATGACAACGCCAGACCGCACTCATCTATAGCGACTTAGCAAAAATTGAGAGAGCTTGGCTGGGATATGATTATGCATCCTCCGTATAGTCGATTTAGCTCCATCAGATTTCCACCAGTTTCACAGTTTTTAGTAACACTTTAGGAAGCATAAAGTTAACCTCAAAAGAACACTGTGAAAACTACCTGTCAGACTATTTTGATCAAAAATCTTAAAAATTTTACAGCATCATGGCACTAGCCACAAGATGGCAACAAGTCATCGATCAAAATGGCATATACATATTATACATAAATAAAAAAATATCACTAAAAAATAGTTTTCTTTGTATGAAAAGTACGAAAATACTTTTGCCCCGACCTTATATGTCAAATTGGCTGTGTACAATATATGTGAGAAAAACAATCTAAAGGGAGGGGAGAATTTCGAAGTAAATTTCGTGGTGGCAGAGTTTGTCATGTCGGACAGTGATCAAAACACTACAAATGATTCCAACATCGAAATTTTTCGATATGTCAACGTTTCCATTGTGGTGTTGACGCTTTTTAAGTTCTAATTGGGCCTGGTTTTTATTGAGCGTCGTTTTTGCGAAATATTCTTTCGTAAATGGCATTTTTTGATAATGTGCTATTTGAGTGCCTCATACCTAATAGATACATGTTAATGAAATATTAGATGGCAATGACCAGTATTTAGTTAAGTAGAAAGGGTAAATAATATATAAAATAAAATGAGGATAAGAAAAAAATGTTTTATTGTTTAATAGTTTCTGTCACACTGTTCAGTAACTATGCGTAATAAAAAAATAAATTATAAAAATAAAAACATAACCCTTCTTTACAGTCGGGTAAAAATAGGCGGGTGTTTTTATTTTTATAATTTATTTTTTTATTTAATACTTTTTAGTGGTTATAGGATGTAACCGATGTAACAACTAACTTTTATCACAGCTATTGAAAATTGAAAAAATAATTGTTGCTAACTACCATTTTTAGTATTACAGTCATAAACATGTTATACCTTTTTAAATTGCTTAAGATAAGCCCTTTAATTTGATACCCATATTGCAGTATTCAAAACCACTTTTATTTTCACACCTCTTTATTTTGAGCCGCCATGTTTGTTTTTTTCAAACGTCACATGCCTAAGAACACTTGGGCGATCAAGACGAATCTAACGACGTCTTAATTGTGTAAATCCGTTCAGTGTATTGTGAGATATCAGGTAATAAAGAATATTACATACATATATACATACATACATACAAGATACGCCCGAAAAACATAACCCTTCTTTACAGTCGGGTAATAAAAATAAGTAGGTACGCTAAAAGAAATCCCCTTTCGGTGTTCCATTTTATAACTACCAAAAACTATTTCTCACTAGAGTTAGACATACATTATGTAATTGTTTTAAGCGGGTGTCCACTATAATTGCCGAGGGTGGCTTCGGGTAACTCCGGCCAGACGTTTTAATAGCCCATTAAATACATTTAAACGTGCAGTGCATCAGTGAAGGTTAGTGGCCAATGTTAGGCTAAAGTAAGCTATTTGTTTGTAGGTAGCTATAGTAGTTATCAAATGTCTGCAAAATGCAATTAACCATAATCCTCTTGACATCATTTTGGTCACGGACGGGGGATAACTTACTAAACTAAACTGACCAACTTCTTGAGTTAGGTATATTGTATAATTTTCTACTCGTAACCGTTTCTTGTCACGGTCGCCAATCAACGCCAACTACACAGGAGGTATTACAAACACAAGTGTGTACATAGACACAAGTGCGCTCTCTATTGCTGCACTGTTATAGTTCGATAGGACGGAACAGGAGACAATCGGCAAGGCATAGAGGTATATTATTAGAAAACAATCTTCCAGCCAGGGGCGTAGCTATCGCCATACCAACGACTACCTGACTCGCGCATCTTCGTTTGCCTAATTTTTTTTCGTTTTTGCTACATTTTTCATTGATGCTCTGCTCCTATTGGTTGCATCATGATGTTTTATAGTCTATAACCTTCCTCGATGAATGGGCTATCCAACAATACAAGACTTTTACGATTCCAACCAGTAGTTCCTGAGATTATCGCGTTTAACCAAACAAACAAACTCTTTCAGCTTTACCTATAATATTAGTATAGATTGCCCAGACTACAGGGTCGAAATACGAAATAAAAATAGTGAATAAGGGCCCAGGGGCCCGAAACGTGCCGCGCCGTGCCAGCGACCCACTCTGAAAATTCGCGACTATCACTAGTCCTTTGGCCGTTGGGGCCTTTAGACACCAGGCCCCTAACTAATTTTGACACAGGGCCCGCCTAAGGCAAGTTACGCCCCTGCATTCAACTATGGACAGACAGTGGTAGCGTTGCTTAATCATAGTATATTTTCAATCAGGCGGTCTAGACGAGAGAGAGTCCATTATCTTTAAAAACTCATTGTACGGATTTGACATTCTCTTACATCTCTCAATTCAGCGATAATAAAACTTGTTTAAGCCCTCTGCTCGGTAGCCGCTGTGTAACTATCTTTGTGGGCGCAGTTACATAGGCGTTCCGTCGGCAGTCTTAGGCGCAAGACCGAGGCGTAACAAAGTTGTGGTACTTAGGTACAGCTTTATTCAAACAGGGGTTTTTTACTTCACATATTACGGTGGAAGAGAAATCTATTCAATAAGTAAAACGTTACGCGTTAGTAAATAAAGAGGTAGGAACGCTTTGTTCTCTGACATTAAACTGAACTTTGTCGGATATTTGCCGACTTTCCGCAATCATTCTCCGTAAGCATTCATATTCGTTTGCATAAACAATGAGATTTTCCGCGGGTTTACCTGTACATGCAATATGTTGGTCGATACCCAGCCACTGAATACCATTTATATTTCGTGTAGAATTAATTATAGGCATATCAATCTACATGATGTTCCACTGAGAACGGGTCTCCCCAGTAGAACCTACTTATCAAATCCTTGGCAATTGCCATAATCGCTACGCTTAGCGAGTAGTTTGGCTATCGCAGTAAGGCTTTAAAGTACGCAGAAGACGCTGCTGCCCGTCCTGCGGTATGAAATCCCTGATACTTGACGACACCCACGGGAAGTAATGGGGTGGTACCTACTATGAATTATGTTCATATGCATGTGATGGACGTTCTATCAGCATGTTCTTTTCTTCTTCTTCTTCTTCTACAGCCTGGGGATACAAAACACCGGGAGCATCTACAGAAGGATACAAAACACCGAGAGCATCTACACAAGGTACTACACCAAAAAAGTTATCTGAATCCGTTTTAAAACGTACCTACTTAATATTACCTACTTGAAAGACAAACTACATATCTAAATAAGCTGTAAGGTTCTCATTTTTTCTTAAGCGCTATTGTTTGGTATATTGGCACCTCCATCTGATGGGATATTTGGCTCAGAAGAAGGTATAATAATGGTTACCTAAATGTTTTGTAGTATTTTAAATCTAAGTTCCTAAGTACCCATTTATAAAATTATAAAACGTAATGAAATCAAATACGAGTATCTATACTAATAATATAAAGCTACAGAGTTTGTTTGTTTGAAAGCAATGATCTCCGGAACTACTAGTTCCAATTGAAAAAATATTATAGTGATAGACAGCCCATTTAACGAGGAAGGCTATAGGCCATATAACATCACGATACGATCAATAGGAGCGAAGCATCAATGAAAAATGTTCCAAAAACGGGGAAAACTGACGCAAACGAAGTTACGCGATAGCTAGAAATAAATATACATTATATACAGGGTGATTTGTAATATATTAATAACATCTCGCACGTGGCTTTTTTAAATTACACTAAAGTTCATTGTAATATCAGTTTACAATGTTCTTTAGTGCCCATAAACACCTACCACCTGTTTTTGAAGTTATAATCACCTACAGACTATGGTGGTTCATTGTAAACTTTTCTCTAAACATGACAAAAAACAATGTGTGGTAGGTGGCAGTCTGACAAAAGTAGGTGGTAGGTGGTATAGGGATTTTTTTTCAAAACTGATATTACAAAGTTATTGGGTGTAAAGAAGTCACAAGCGGGAGATTATTAGTATTTTACAAATCACCCTGTATACTCGTTCCAGCAACGTACACATAGATAGAGGTTTGTTAATTTTTTTGAGAGTGGCAATGTTCCGAAAGTAAGTCCAAAGTGAAACTGTAGATATTCTCCTACAAGTGAACGTCCAGTTTTTTCACAGTATTATTAAAGACAGCTGTTTAATTGCGTGAAGATACCTACTATAAGGTAAGTACTCTCCCTCATAAAGTCTTGATAGACAAACATTGTAAGTAATATTAGCTGGATTAAGGGTCCCTAATGATACCTTTAATATGTCGTATAATAAAAATGTTCTACAGATTTGTCCCCAGAGCACCTACGTAAACAGTTGCTCCGAACTAATGCGATCTTTATCGCGTGTGACGCGGAGGTTATAACGCTCAGATGTATCTCCGGCGAGTGCCGGGACCAACCTAATCTTGGCGGGTAATCGCAGCTGAACATTAGTCTGACTTTGTAGCATTGGACCTTTGTAGATTGGCAGCTTTTGTGCCTGGGAAATGGAAAGGAAGCAAAATAAAAATGTTTTTCTACCTTATTAAGCTCGTAATGGATAGTGATGATTGTCTTTAATACTGCAAAGTCAAAGTTAAATGTCTGGTTTTACATTAAAATAAATATTATTATACAAATTATGTATTATCTCACTAATACCTAAATTTATACCATATAAGTGCCTAATGTGTACTTTTTTAAATTAACCTCCAATGGCAATCGGCACTGTATTTCTTAATACAGGTTACATAAATAACCTAGCTAGAATTACAGCACCTCACCCAACATGTTAACGTAGTCTTTGTACACCCTAATTCTGTAATTATGATTGTAATTAAATTGTACTACAATGTTTATTATGATAAATAAAGAATTACTATTAAAAAATAAATTTGTTTGGTTTAAGTAGGTACACAAGCTAGCCTACGGCATAGCCTCTGTGGATCGGATCATGATGTGATATAAGGCATAATACATACCCTTCCTCCATCCACAAGAAGACTCTGTACCAAAGTACTGAATTTCGACAATGGCTCCAATGATTTTCATGAAATATTGTATGGAGACCCCGTCCATTCCTTCACATATTCTTCTTCATAGCTAGGCTTAATTTTTAGGAAATGTCGTTTAGCTAAAAATCGAGCGAAGCTCGGTCATCCAAGTACTTTAATTTAAATCACCTCGGTATCTTCGAAGATTAGCACGTTCAAATACCTACACAAACAAACCCTTCGGCCACAAAATAAACAGAGTACAGAAGGAACATTCATGTCCCATGTATGTACCATGACTTTTATATCTACAAAACGAAGATCAGCACCGCGTGAGCGTGGCACTGATCTGATGATCGTTGGTTAGCCTGGGCCCCTTATCGAATAGAATGCCATTTGTCTAGGGGCTCTTGTCCCTTTCGAACCAATTTTCCGTGTCTGTAACGATATCTTTGATTGCGCGCGACAAGAGCATTTCGGCTTTATTATTTTAACAGTAGATATATATGGATTTTAAAGTCTATTATGTAGGTAATTCAAAATTTTGTTTGTTAATATAACCGTCTTTCACACAGTTCGCAGTAGCATCTTGCAGCTTTCTGCATAACATATCAGCTGGCATGTTTTAATGGAAAATCCAATGCCTAGAGATAAGGCAAAATTTTATGTGAAAACTAAACTTGGGCACAGCTGTATAAGCTGTTGCATGTTCCTATGTAGCATTTATTTGCCTCCGTCATAAAACAATATGGTACCTACAGAGATAAATATTATGACGATGAAGTCACATAATTAAGTTGCTATTACTGATATGGAGTGGCTAATGGGATCATAGTCGTATAGAGATAGAATTTTCTTTTGTGATTGCCCATTGTGGTAAAAACTTGTAGGTAACTATTAGGCACAGTTTCATATTACAGGTAATAAATTTATTATACCTATTAGGCTCTATTTCATTGTTGCCATTGCCCATTCAGTTTTTTTTGGTATTTAGTTTATCTGATGGACGTTTTTAGTAGTTTCTAAATAATTCAATGTAGATTCGGACTGTTTGGTTCTCCTGCTGTCAGTGTAATAACTTCCGCTCGTAGTCAGCCGCGCGCGGCCGCGCTCTATCGTAATGTACATAAATGAACATTTAGCTGGAGGGGTTTATAGAATAATCAATCGACTGCCTCTGTGGCGCGGTGGGCGTGTGTCCGACTGCTACGCAAGAGGTCGTGGGTTCGATTCTCACACGGGACACAACTTTGTGTGATCCACAAATTGATCGACACGAGTCTGGGTGGCTTTGTGTCCGTTACTTGTATGTTTGTTAAGTCCCCCGCGACACGGGGCTAGAAAGCACTGCGGGAGTCGTCTTTAAAAAAAATAGGTTTCTTTCAAACATCACGCAATAAAAAAACTTGCATATTCGCTTGTAAGTTTAATCACCTACCTACTGTATAATTAACAAATAAAAAGCTTAGAAAGTTGTCATTGCGTAATCAAGCCTCGTACATAGCTCTAAAAGGCCGTAAAATCATATTACCAACTTGGGGTTATACGTGCGCATAATGAGTTTGCTAAAATTTAATATTACGTATGTCCTTGCGAGGGTACTACACCAAAAAAGTTATCTGAATCCGTTTCAAAACGTATTACCTACTTGAAAGATACTACATACCTAAATAAATAAATAATAAATCAATTTCACGTTCTACCATGCACAACACTAAGAATAGTGGCCCTATTTGGGAATAGTTGTTATACCACCGTTTCTCACGGAATAAAGAGCTATTCTAATTGTGTTTTTTTTTAACTCTACGCACGCAAGGAATTATTTTTAAACAAAGTATTAAAATGAAACGTCTAAACGATTTGATTGAAGAAATTAATAGTGATGAAGAAGGTGAATAAAACATTTTTATGATAATCTATGTATACCTATACTGTAGATTGCATTTAAAAACATCTATTGGTTTACTCGAGAATAAGATCTAGGAATAGATTTTTTCTGGTATAGTTACTCGTGTATAAATTTCGGTTTGGCCGAATCCACCCTAAGAAGCATAAGAGGAAACGGTGATTGACTGATATATCAACATACAGCTCACACTCTGAATGGATTGGGTTGAAATTTGGTACACAGATAGTTACTGTTGTTGTAGACATCCACTACAAACCCTAAAGCAAATCTTTAGAGGTATGAAATGGTAGTCCAAACATGACGCGGGCGAAGCCGCGGGCGGAAGTTGGTTTTAAATAAAACACATGATTATAGTTGATTAAAACAATCAATACGACACGAATATCCTACTACTACCTACGGGAAAACTTTGAATAATACCAATTGATTTGACAGTCGAACTTCCAATTCATTCAATCCTTTTTCGCAATCTATATTCAGGCTGAATAAATACCACTTCCAATCTTCAGAAAAATTATGAAGTAAACGTCTATTACCGATATTATGTAAATGAAATCACCATTTTATGTATAGATTGCCGATTAGATTGCGGTCTCCATTTTTATGGGTTGTCGTCACCGTTATAGGGAATTTGTATATTTTGGAAGCATACCTATTCCTTAAGGCCCTCCCTCACCGTGTGCATTCTCCTGTAATGTAAAATTTATGATTCGATTTCGAGCATTACGTTACAATACGCCTCCTTGACTGACTAGCATGCGCCTGTATGTAACATTTATGGTTAGATTTTCGAAGCGATCGTTGAATTTTTTAATTGTTTGTTACAAGTTGTATAAAAATATTACAGATTGTCATCATCGGTAGCGCACTGTAATATAATATAATATAATAATATAATATAATAATATCTTGGGACAACTCACACAACGCCATCTGATCCCAAACTAAGCAGAGCTTGTACTATGGAAACCAGACAACTGATAAACATACTTAAATATTTCTAAATACATACATATTATAGATAAATAACACCCAGACACAGAATAAACCATCGTGCTCATCACACAAAGTTTTATCCTGGGTGGGGATCGAACCCACAACCTCTAGCGTAGCAGTCGGATACACTCCCACTGCGCCACAGAGGCAGTCAATGGTAATGCTCGGCTCTCCTCCTTCATTTATGTAATGCTCCAATCTGTAACGTTATATTACAGGTGAATGCTGGCGGTTAGGGAGCACCCTTACATTTATGCTGTTATGAGGATTAATGGAAGTATCTAAGTATCTTAGTATCTTAGTAGGCACTTTAATTATGATATTATGTTAACTGTTTATTTCATGTCAAATAGGACGACGTTAAAGATGATACATTTTTTTAATATTGAAGGCACAAACAAAAAAGCCTTTTATTTCTTGTTATAAAAAAAAACTTCGCCCGCATTTACACAGATTAAACTTAAAAACTGATGAAGTTTCACACTAAATTCCAAACCCTATCTAAATCTAGAACATCCAGAATATAGATAGTGTTTGTTTTAATGCCCAGTTTAAAAATCCGTGTCCAGTTTAATTACTCCTTGCGATTATAAAGTACTAGCTGTCCCGCGCAACTTCGTCTGCGTAAATTTGTCCCGTTTTTGCAACATTTTTCATTGCTGCTCTGCTCCTATTGGTCGTAGCTTTATGTTATACAGCCTTCTTCGATAAATGGGGTAACCAACATAAAAAGGATTTTACAATTCGGACCGTAGATCCTGAGATTTTAGCGTTCAAACAAACAAACATACAAACTCTTCAGCTTTATAATATTTAGTATAGATTTCAAACATAAATAAGAAAAGAATAAAAAATCAAACTTATTTCTTCTTAAACTACTGTAAACTATCTACCTACTACACTATATTTGCTACTGTAAAATGAAATTATTTACTAATGTTTATTTATAACTATTACCTAACTATTCCACAAAATGTATTAACCATTCGTATATATCTACTATATTATTATACACAGAAAAAAGATAGTTTATTCACTAAATTATGTTTTCCAGGTGTCGATTTTTTAAGTGATAAATTCTTTAGCGGCGTTGTGCACTTTTGGGATGGGTAAAAAATGTTAAACTCGCGTCAGGACACGTGACTTGATCGAAAATTCATAAGACAGAGGGGAGTAGACCACCGGCGCCGCGTAGGAGAGGAAGTAATATCCCCCTCTCTTTCTACCGCTCGGCGAAAATGTATGCCTGCTCCTGCTGTTTCGCAGGGTGCTTGCGCGAGTTTTGTGTTTGTACTACAGCGTCATAGTTCTGAAGTTTTATTTTTTTTTATAAATAAAGCAATTGGTGCGAAATTATTTCATAACCGTTCCAAAATATTCAAAAATGCACAACGGGTTGCACCCCCGGAGTGCAACCCATTGTTTTTTTTCATACATAATAAAAGTTATTAATTTAGTACCTTAAAATATCTATAGGTACCTGTGTTCGTAATTTATTGTATGTGCATGTGAAAAATTACCTAAAGCACGCGATTTACATTATTTCAAATATCAAAATTATAATCGAACCAATAATTACATTAGGTATTTAGATCAGAGACGAAATAAGAATATATATTCTATGCCTGTTCACACAAAATCAACTAATCAACAGCTAACAATTAATATTCATTCCACGCTTCCCTATCGTCATATCTACAAACCAAGATTGTCCCATTTTATTTGTAATTACAATGCAATATATCACATTATAAGACCCTTGAGTTTTATAGCTCTTTGGCGGGTTTCATATAATTAATTGAACGCGTTTTATTGGCGGATGAAAATGTTCGAGACTGAGGCACGATTAAATTCGTCGTCAATTTGCCCGCTCTGGGGCTAAAATAACTTCCGTATGAGTATTTTATGACGGCGATATAACATCGCGCCACGAGCCTAAAGAATGTAACTTTAAGGCGGTTGAAATCACGGAGGACTTATTGTATTATGAATTATAGTAGAAACCTTTGAAAAATCTTGGCTAATGGCAAAGAGTGGTCAGTTGAGTGTTTGGATATAAACTGATAAGACTGGACTGTTGGTCTAGTGGTTAGTGACCGTAACTGCTAAGCCAGAGGTCTCGGGTTTGATTCCCACACCACTTTGTGTGATCACAAATTGTTGTTCCAAATCTGGCTGTACTTTGTGTCCATGATTTGTATGTTTGTAAAGTTCTTCGCATCACAGGGGTTGTATCCTAGTGTTGGAGTTGTTTGGTTAGAGGAAATCTCGACTCATGACTCTCCTTATTTTTGAATTGAGGGAATCTAGCCAATTTCTACATTGTCAAATTTATATTATTACACACTTTAGCCGTACAAATACTCAGTACAAATACTCTTTTGGATTTTGCATGTACCTTTTTCAAGTATTTTTACAAGATAAATGCTTAACTGTAGTAGTGTATATTTCAACCCATGCAAGAAGGACAATCTCACACACAATATCGAGAGAGATAAGCCATCGATACTTTGCGGTTCGCATTCGATACGCTCCGTTCACTTTGTGGGACATCCGTATTTGTAGGTGCCTAGTTTATCTACTCTACAATACACCAAACTGTTGGACCGGAACGAGTCCTACAGATCGTACGCTCCCATTTTCAGTTAAACATACTATCAGATCTCTTACTTATTGACACGGGAACTCTGTTGCGCTGACGTTAAGATTGGTTCGGAAAGATCCTCCTTAATCCTACCAAATTAAGTATTACTTACACCTAAACATTTATGAGTTGGTTTGTCAACAACTTGAAGTGTTGCAAGTTGATACATTTGATCAAAATATTTAAATTTGGGGAAGGAAGTTGTACAAGTTATACAGTTAGGATATGAGAGGACTTATCACTTATGGGCGCCCTAGTCGATGATCCTATCACACAAACGCGCATAAGTGATCGCTCCACTGTTTAATCACACCACAATCACTGTTTAATTATAAGCTTTATAACATACTAGCTGTCCCGCGCAACTTCGTCTGCGTAAATTTTACGCGTTTTTGCAACATTTCTCATTGCTGCTCCGCTCCTGTTGGTCGTAGCGTGATGTTGTATAGCCAACAGGGATTTTTTTTTTTTAATTCGAATCAGTTGTTCCTGAGATTACCGCATTCAAACAATCAAACAAACAAACTCTTCAGCTTTATAATATTAGTATAGATAAGAATTTAAACAATTTAAAAGACAATTTTTCAGAAATTCCAATGTTTGCAAAATTTACGATAATTCTAAGTCTTTTAAGCTTTGATGTACGACTTTTTACAGAGGAGTAATCACTTATGCGCGTTTGTATGGTAAAATCATCAACTAAGGTTCAGCTCCTCATTACCTAATAGTTCAATTAGTCCCAATTAGAAAGAAGAAAA